>VYVB01000616.1:0-104454 GCA_009761775.1 Ficus carica
TGGCGTGTTTATAAAACATGACACTTTTTAAAACATGGAAATGTTGTAAACTATGCATAATAGTAAAGTATAGTATAGTTGAAATCATGATATTATTGAAATAGGGCATTATTATAAAACATGGCATAATCGAAAAGTATGTCATAGTCGTAAAGTGTGGTATATACATGATTATGACATATTGGTAAAAACATGATATATAAATAAACATGGCATATCATGTAAATCATGGCATATATGTAAACATGGCATACTTGAAATTAATGTTTACTATTTTCATATTGTAAGCGAGGTTTATACTTACAAAACTGTCCTACGCTCTTGTCCTAGCATACCAAAAGGCAAGGCAACATGTTATATTCATGTTTTCAGACAGAGCATAAGAATTACTCTGCATTACTAATTAACAAACCATAAGTTAAAATATCTATTATAACATATTAGTTAAATAATAAATCGGTCTTCCAACCAATTAATTATCTTCTTAGTCACTATTAGCTTAAGTTATGGAAATGTTGTTATACTCTTAAGTAACTTTGGTATAAGAAGAAGGTCGAATAAGTTACCATCTATTTAAAACTTAACTTGATTTTTAGTAGTTTCAGCCTATTTTTGCTTTAGGTTGATATCCACCAGCTTGATTAATTTTCATTAAAGTTCTTCACATAGTATTTTCTTTGCTTAAAAATGTTTTGTTCACTTAGAAAATTATTTAACTTCTTAAATTAAGCATTTCTTGATACAATACTTAAAATTATATATTGTAATACATAGTATGCATTTAAGGTTTAAAAATCACTTGTGAAATCTAAATGAATTTAAACCTCTTTTAAAATATTTTCGTAAAACTATCGTTCCTTTTTAGAGAAGTCACAAAACCTTAAAAACTGATTTCAAAACATCATTTTTAATTTGGTTGAATGTATGTATGCATAATTTACTCTTTCATGCACAGTTTTGATAATTCAGTTCTATCTTAAAATCGATTTAGAATTTGAAAAATTTTCCTACGCAGAAGTTATAAATCTTGTCGAAACCTACAATTTAGTGTTTTCCTTATGCTTAAATTTGTCTCTAGCTTACCCGTTTTGCCCCTTGAAAGTTTTTGGCCGTGTACATTTTCCTAGATCGATCAGTTATGCTCAACTAAATAATTTTCTTACGTCTTTTGAAATATTATCTCATCTAAGATGACTTTCAAAATTAAAATATTTTCTAATCGCACAAAACATTTTTGTTTTGGTGTACGTTGTTTTTTTTTTAATTATTTTTTGAAGTTAAAAAAAAAATCTTTTTATTGAAGTAAAATTTTTACAATTATAATTATTAATTTTTTATTTAATATTATATCTCTTTATTTTAAATTTATACCACCAAATACTTTTTCTTCTACTTTATCTCTATTCTGGAATAATTTTTTTGTCTAATATGTAGGTTTTATTGCAACCACCTCACTTAAATATTTTCCTTACACCTTTTTCTAAAATTTATCTTATTATTTCTGTATGTTAAAATGATTTTTACCTTAAAAGCCTAGTTAATTTTTTTTTCACTATACCCAAAAAATTTAGCAAAAATTTACACGGACTTGCATTATAAACTAGCTTTGTGATAAAATTTAAATTAAAAATTGTTTAGGTACCTTTTTATTTTAAATCAGAATTCTTTAAACTTATGTGAAGTTCAAAAACTTTTTCAAATGGAAAAAGAAGCAGATATATATGTACAAATGGACAGAAGAGTAGTGATCATTTTTATTTATTTTTTGGTTGCAAGTGGTGATCAAATATTTACCTTACATACAAATATTAAGTAATATTTATATATGATAACTCCTTCAGGAAAAAATGTATATATGTATATATATATATATATATATCCTGAAGAAAAGGATGGGTACAACTACCCAAAAAAAAAAAAAAAAAACTACCTACACCCGGTTAATAATAAATATCTCTTCATTTATAATATTAAAATTCAACTTAAAATAGTTAAGCCGGCAAATTGCTAAAAGAAGAGGCGGCAGACTAAAATTTTGTAGTTGACGCTAAAATGGTTTTTGGACAACAAAAAATTGGCGCTTTGTTTTTCAATTAAATTTGCATTATCAGTTAAATAGTAATTTTGTATCCAGTCCAAACAACTCAGGGCCACACATAAAATAACTTATTTCTTTCTGCTCATCATCCATCTTTTCTTTCTGTTTCAAACAAAAATCTCAGGACAACTTGGTGCTGAAAGGTAATTTATGTTTTCGTTTTATTTCTTTGATTTGTATTTATCGTAATTGGTTTTGCAATACTTTTGACACAGTTGTCTGTCGCCTCGAAATCGAACACTAGTCTTTGCCATCCGATTGCTCTACTTAGAGCCTTCGCTATGGTTTCATCCGCCAGCTTAAAATCGAACACACATCTTTGCCATCTGATTGCCCCGAATTAGAGCCTCCACTACGGTTTCGTCCCCCGTATGTATCAAATTCTTGCAGGAATTCCCAATAAATGTTTCTCCTTCCTCATGGAGGTCGTCCTCTTATTGGACACCTTTATTTTTCTAAATCCTTATATTGCGTTTTAAATGAAGAAACCAAAAACTTCAATGGAGAAAACTTAATTTATCCAAGATTCACCATGTCAAATCATCGAGAGAATAAAAGCGGAAGCATACCTTGATCCATGGGAAGGAGATAATTGTGGGTTATAGATCTTCTAATCCAATACGATTTTCCTTTAGAGAATAATCTATGTATTCTTACTGATGATGGGATGTCAGAGAGAATAGAAATGAACGTATCTTATGAATTAAGGACCATAACCATTTAATATAACTGCAGTAATTATACATTTGATATTTCCATTTTGGCCCATCATAAAATTAGAAATATAAAATAAAATTAGAAATATAAAATTGGGTCTCTACACATAATAAACTCATATCATATTTAATGCCCAATGCCCAATAAAAATTAACCTTAGTTAGATTACTTTAAATAGGCTGAAATTTAAGATAGCCTATAATACACATTTAATTACATATGTAGGTCCACATATTTACTTAATTTCCAACAATCTCTCACTTGGGCCACATAAGTTTCCTTACAAAATGTACATAACTTTATGAGCTCAAAATCTCTGAACAATCTCGTCCATTTAATTATACTAATATAGGATCAAAGCGATCTTCATAACATATAACGTAACTAAATCCATCAATGATCACGTATATCGATATAACCAAATGACATAGATCAAGTATGGATGTGTAGCATGGAAATTACATGCAACGTGATCTAAACATGCCTATTTCCAACTAGTTCAACTTTATTCTTTAATGAGATCAAGTTAAAACAAAACAGAGTGAAAATAAACTAAATTCTTTATTTTTGCTGAAAATATCCATAAACACAAAAAAGTATTCAAATGAAATGAAATAGCATCTACATACAAACTCCCACTAAACTAGCATATCATTAAATGATATGACACCCATATGAGCAATGTGCTCATGAAAGATCTTGGGTGGAAGCCCTTTGGTAAATGGATCCACAATCATGGAGTTTGTATTAATATGCTTTATAGACACCTGACCATTCTAAACTCTTTCTTTAACAACTAGGAATTTGATATCTATATGCTTTGACTTTGATGAGCTCCTATTGTTGTTGGAATACAATACTGCTGACTTATTATCACAAAACAACTTTAATGGTCTTTCAACACCTTCCAAAATCCACAGCCCAGTGACAAAATTCTGCAGCCATATTCCGTGGTTGGATGCCTCATAACATGCTGTAAACTTCGCTGCCATGGTGGAATAACCTATGAGTGTCTGCTTGGCACTCTTCCAGGAAATAGCTTTTCCAGCAAGCAGGTAGATATGGCCTGATGTGGATCTTCGACTGTCTTAACATCTAGCAAAATCCGAATCAGAATATCCAATGATCTCCAGTTGGTTTGATCTCCTATATGTGAACATGTAATCCTTTGTTCCTTGCAAATACCGCATAACCCATTTGGCTGCTTTCCGATGATCCATCCCAGTGTTACTCAAATATTTGCCTAGCATCCCAACAATGTATGCTATATCTGGACGTATACAAACCTGAGCATACATTAGACTCCCAACAGCTGATGCATAAGGAATCTTCTGCATTTGTTTAACTTCAAGGTCATTTTTAGGGTACTGATTGAGACTGAACTTGTCATCCTTAGCAACCGGGGTGTCACCTGATTTACAATCCTGCATGCCAAATATATTAAGTACCTTTCGATATAGCCCTTTTGTGATAACCCAAATATACCCCGAGAGTGATCTCGATGTATTTGTATGCCTAAAACAAAAGAGGTGCCAAGATCTTTCATTTCAGATTTCTTTGACAAAATATCTTGGTTTCATGCAACAAGCCTACATCGTTGCTAGCAAGCAGTATGTCGTCGACATATAGTACTAGGAAGATATGCTTACTCCCAATGAACTTGTGGTATACGCAATCATCAACTACATTCATCTCAAAACCAAATGAGACTATTACTTGATGAAATTAGTAATACCATTGACGGGAAACTTGCTTAAGTCCATAGATGGATTTGTTTAACTTGCAAACCATCCACTTTGGGTCTCCTGACACAAAGTTTTCTGTTTGCACCATATAAATTTTTTCATCAATTTAACCATTGAAAAACGTCGTCTTTACATCCATCTGATGTAACTCAAGATCAAAATGTGTCACAAGTACCATGTAGTCCTAAAAGAGTCTTTCGTTGAAACCGGAGAGAAAGTCTCTTTGAAGTCAATACATTCCTTTTGAGTAAAACCCTTTGCAACAAGACGAGCCTTATATCTCTCTACAATGCCCATCAAATCCCTTTTAGTTTTAAATATCCATTTCCAACCAATGGGCTTTGTACCTTCAAGCAATGGAACGAGATCCCAAACGTCATTGTCTTTCGTGGACTTAATCTCTTCATTCATGACCTCAATCCACTTTTGAGAGTTAGAACTTTGTATGGCTTGATGAAAGTTGATTGGATCATCTTCCATCACTCCAATGTCATCCTTATGTTTTTGGAGAAAGACTATGAAGTCATATGGAACTGCATTTCTCCTTTCTTTGTGGATCTACTCAATGGTATTTGTTTTTAAGGTTGTTGAGTTTGCTCTTCAGGAACAATTATTTCATCTTGTATGGGGAGTTGTTCAACATTGTCTTGATGTTCTGGACTTGCTACTTGATCAATGTTAGGAATCGAAACCTGATCATTGTCAAAAGCAATTGTAGGAATAGAAATAGATTCCTCGTCAAAGACAAAGTCTTTAACCTTATTTCTCCCCCAAAACTCAACATCCCTAAAGAACGTTGCAGTTCCCATCTCGAAAATGGACTTAGTAGTGGGATCATAAAACTTATAACTCCTTGATCTTTCAGAGTATCCAATAAAGTAGCAACTTATTGTTTGAGCAATCCAATTTCTTTTCATTTGGCCTATAAGACCTTGCCTCAACTGGACATCCCCAAATGTTAAAATGCTTCAAATTAGCCTTTTTGCCTGTCTAAAGCTCATAAATGGTTTTGGCTGCTGCCTTAATTGGTACTTTGTTAAGAATATAAGCTGCAGTCTTTAGTACTTCTCCCTAGAGAGATTTTAGCAAAGTGGAATGACTAATCATACTTTTTACCATGTCCTTAAGCATCCTATTTCGTCTCTCAGCTACACCATTCATGCTAGGGGATCTCGGCATAGTATACTGTGGGACTATTCTACATTCCTCTAGGAATTTAGCAAATAGCCCTGGACGTTGTTCACCTGATCCATCATATCTGCCATAGTACTCACCACCACGGTTAGATTTAATGCCTTTAATTATTTTGCTGAGTTGGTTCTCAACTTCAGCTTTGTAAGCCTTGAACATCTCCACTGAATCGGACTTCTCATGAATGAGATACAAGTAGCCATAAAGTGAGTAATCGTCTATGAACAAAATGAAATATTGTTGACCATTCCAAGAAGTCATAGGGAATGGTCCATAAATATCCGTGTGAATTAGTTCTAAGACGTCCGAAGCTCTGTTGGCACCTAATCTCCTTATGTTTATTTGTTTCCTTTTAATACAATCAACACAAACCTCAAAGTCTATGAAATCAAGGGAATTAAGAATCTCATCGGACACAAGTCTCTCAATTCTACTTTTGGAGATATGACCTAAGCACTTGTGCCATAATGAAGCGGAATTCTCATTGGTTAATTTGCATTTCATACTACGTGAATTCACATGCAAGGTTTCATTAAATGAGACAATTTTATCAAGCAAATATAGGTTATTATAAAAGGATAAAGAATCGGTACCAATAATATTTGAATTCAAAGAAAGACTAAACTGACTATTTCCAAAAGAACAAGAATAACCAAATTTGTCCAAAGCAGAAATAGAAACCTGGCTTTGATACCACTTGTTAGAAGAAGAAACCGAAAACTTCAATGGAGAAAACCTATTTTATCCAAGATCCACCATGTCAAATCATCAAGAAAAGCAGAAGCATACCTTGATCCATGGAAGGAGACGATTGCGGGTTATAGATCTTCCAATCCAATATGATTTTCCTTTAGAGAAGAATCTCTATATTCTTACTGAAGATGAGATGTCAGAGAGAATATGAATGAATGTATCGTATGAACGTATTCTTACTGATGATGGGATCGACTTATTATTCATATAGAACACCTTATATTTGTCACATATTTATTGCCACAAGTGTGCATGTAATTCGGCCAAATATTAACCTTCCTTTGGGCCGGTCAATATCCGCATGAATTGCATACACACGACCATCTTAATATTCCAAATAAATTAATCTACACAAGAGAGGTTACTTGGGTAACATATTGCTTCAATCAATCTATTTTAGAATATTATACATCCAAAAAAAAATCAATAAACCAAAAATTTGAATTTAATTAAAAGAAAAAAAAATTTTGTGTTGCAGCGCCCAGGCCAGCACTGTAGTACTAGAATTCAGTGCTACAGTGCCGTTTTGCGGCTTGGGTTTCGTATCTGGGCCGGACGGGCGCGCTATAGCGCCGAAAAAGTGCGCTGTAGCACCCGTACAACCCGTAGTAGTTTACAAAGTCCGAAATTTGAAAGTTGGGGTTGAAAATTCGCATTCCAAAGCCTGCTATGTAAATTTTTAACGCCAAAATTCTTCCTTAATGTCCTTAATTTATAAAAAAAACATCAATGTTATCACATCATCATCAATAAGAGAAGATTCCGGAATTCACAAAATAAAAAACAAATAATATATCCTCAAATTTGAATCCGAAATTTTGGAAGAACAAAATCAAAGAATCCATAACCATAACCATTCTTAAATCCAACAAAATCAAACCTAATTTAGAAGGAAAACTTAATTCTCAATGGTTTAACATGGAGAAGGCTCTGACACCACTTGTTAGAAGAAGAAACCGAAAACTTCTATGGAGAAAACCTAATTTATCCAAGATCCACCATTTCAAATCATTGAGAGAATGAAAGCGAAAGCATACCTTGATCCATGGGAAGGAGACAATTGCAGGTTCTAGATATTTCAATCCAATATGATTTTCCTTTAGAGAAGAATCTTTGTATTCTTATTGATGATGGGATTTCAGAGAGAATATGAATAAATGTATTATATGAATTAGGGACCATAATCATTTAATATAACTGCAGTAATTATACTTTTCATATTTCTATTTTGACCCATCATAAAATTAGAAATATTAAATTAGGTCTCTACACATAATAAACCCATATCATATTTAATGCCCAATAAAAATTAACCTTAATTAGATCACTTTAAATGGGTTGAACTTTAAGATAGCCTATAATACATATTTAATTACATATGTAGGTCCACATGTTTAATTATTTTCCAACATTGGGCACTTAAACAGAGGCTTAATTGCTTTCTATGGGCTCTTGATTTGTGCAGGCAACAAAATGTTTAGACTACAACAAAGACAAAATCAATGACTTAATTGTGTTGGCTTGGAAGGCTAGAGAGAGAACGATTGGAAGCGTGTTTGGGATAAAAGTACCAGAAGATTATGATCTTGATGATTCCGATGATGCTCAGTCCTCTTCGATCCGTCCGAGATGCGCCATTTCATATCAAATGGAAGATGATGAACAAAAACAATGATGCTCTCTCTCTCTATCTCTCTTCCTTCTTTTTCTGTTTTTTTATTTTTTATTTTTTATTTATTTTTTATTTTTTTTCTTCTTCTTCTTCTTCTTTATACATCTGTATTATGGGTCCATGGGAGAAGGCCGAAGCGGACGCCGAAGCAAGAATTAATTTGTATCTGTATAACTGCATGGAAATAAAATTGAAATGTTTCTTCTTTAGAATTTCAATATTATTTTTTGAATTTTAAATAAGATTAGTTTATTTTTTTAATTCTAATATTAAATATTATATTAATTGTATTTAATCCAGATTTTCTTCTCGAAATTAAAATCTAAAAAAAACCAAAATAAAATTCAAATTCACGACAATAATTAAATGTGGTGAGAAGATTTACTCACGACATTTTTTGGCCATTGTGGAAGATACGTTTACAAAAAATGGAAAATATTTAAAGACACTACCCAGAGATTTAACAACATCCTTTACGACATTTTAAAAATGTCGTTAAAATTTTAAACTTTCCACAACATCGCCATTCAACAACTTTTGTAGAAATGTTGTCGAACCTGATTGACGACATTTTTAAATGTCATTGAAGATCTTTTTTGTTGTAATATATTACATGGGTGGATCCGTAAATATATTTCGATATGGACGTATATCAATAAATAAATTTCAAGATAAAATAATTTTTAAAAGGAGTTATGTGAGAATTTTTAAATTTTAATGAGGACAAAGTAAGGACTATATGAGAATTTTTTAATGTCAGTGGGATAATAAAAAAAAATTATTAAAATTTTGGAGTAAAAATAAAATAACAAAAAAAAATTAGTGGTGGTTTCCACTTGCACCACCTAAATCCGCACCTGCCAACTTTAGTTTGTAGAGTCATGTGTGGTTATGATTGATGTCTTGTGTTTCGTATGTATTATTGTTTCATATATATAATAGTATTTTCAGTTAAAAACAAACAAACAAACAAACAAACTTGAGCATAAATAATTGAATAGAATCACGTAATATTGATGGCATTGGAAATTATTTAAGGCCCAACTTGTAACATGAAAATGACGGAACCACATTCAAGACCTTTTTTATCCTACCAAAAAAAAAAAAGAGGCTTCATGTTCTGCTATATTTAACTTCGATCAAACCAAACATTTCTCATGTTCAAATAAAATAAAAATAAAAAAGCAAAACTTTTAACTAATATTGATATCTTCCAGAAGGAATCTTAGTAAATAAGAGACAAGTGAAGTAAGTCACGAAGTTCTTCCACACCACTTCACTACTAACTTGGGTTGTTCCAAAATATGGGAAGAACCCCTTGCTGTAACGGCGAAGGGCTGAAGAAAGGCGCCTGGACGGAGGACGAGGACAAGAAGCTCTTCGATTACATCGCCGAACACGGCGAAAGCGGCTGGCGAAGTTTGCCTCAGAAAGCTGGTAATACGTGGTTTATGAAACTGCTACAAATTGTATAAGTTTGTTTTACTTCTTCATATTAATGTTTCTGTATGTTTGGATTATTGTTTTGTAAATGATTTTTTTTTTTGTTTAATTATGTTTTTAGGCCTTTTGAGGTGTGGGAAGAGTTGCAGATTGAGATGGGCTAATTACTTGAAGCCGGGTATTAAGAGAGGAGAATTCAGTGTCGAGGAAGAGGAGACTTTAATTAGACTACATTCTACTTTGGGAAACAAGTGAGTAATATAGTTATGTGAATATTCCCTTTTTTTTTTTTTTTCTTTTTTTGGCTTCAATTTTGTGTCTCTCTTTACTCTTTTCCGTTTTCACACTAACTTAATATGCAACTAATTTTCTAGGTGGTCTACCATAGCCAAACAATTGTCAGGACGAACAGACAATGAAATCAAGAACTACTGGAACACCCGGCTTAAGAGACTCGCCGCCGAGAGGCGTATTAAACGAAACGAGGTGACAAATTCTCCCGACGTACCGGCGGTGAACAGCAACACTAACACCAAGGCAGATAATAGTTCTGAGAAAGTAAAAGAAGTTGAAAATTTCGGCGAGTCCAATGGTTCGATATCCACGTCTTGCAGGCTAGTCAACGAGGTCGCGGCGAAGCTCAGGGCGTCGGGCTCGCTTTCGTCGTTCATGTCCCACCAATTCGGGACTTCCAAGTCGCCGGTTGTTCCGAGTGCAAGTTCGGCTCGTTTACTCAACAAAATGGCGACAACTCTTAGTTCATCATCACCAAAATCACATTCTTTGAGTGCAATCAAAGCAATTTTTTCCAAGTCATTAGAAGGTGGTATTAGTGGTATAATTAATCTTCATTCTGAGAATAATGGAATTGGAAATTCCATTAATAGTCCTGTGGAAAGTACTCCTCAACCCCCCGAAAATGCAGTGCAATTTTCAAGACAAACGACTGTCTCAGCCTCAGCAAGGCTGCTCAACAGAATGGCCTCAAAATTGGCTCTAACTCAGCATCGGCCGCATTTACTAGTCGTCGATTCAAGAACAGTTTCTAGCGAATCCCCGGATCCAGAGCGGACTACAACCGAGTCTCTGGCGTCCGAACCGAGTCTTTTGACGCGGGATTCACCACAACTAATATTGTCCCATTCTGATGGAACTACTTCAGGCACTTGTGGTGGTGAAAAATCTTATAATCGCAATCAAGATTTGACGATAGAAGACGACCGAGATCTGCCACTCCTTGCGGAGATTGATGATCATGATCGTGATCATGATGATCAGAAAGAAAAAGATGATCAAAATGTTATTTGTGAATATTATCAGTTGGAGAGTTTCTTAAATGGGAACGACTTGGATGAAGTGATCATGACTAGTGGAAGTACTAGTCCCGTGCAGGCCAATATTGCATGCGACTTGGAGGCTGCAAATATTTGGAACGACTCTTTTTTCTTTGATGAGTTCTTTGATGCTGCAATAATTCAGTGAGATTTAATTAAAAATTAAGTTTGAGGCAAGTTATGCTTCTTCGGTTTTGTAAATTTGTAATTATTGTTGTGTTTCTTTCCATATATATATATATATATATTTGTGCGATGTGGCTAAAGGCATCGATAAATAATTTCTGGCATAACTCATGATGTTATAATGGTGTTCAATAAAGGTTGTCAGGGCTTGAATGCTATGATATCAAAATAATAATGATAATAATAATAATAACAACAAATAAAGATTGATAGAGCTAACATTGGATGGTGATTCAGAATATTTTTCTAGAGCTCCTATTGATGTTGCTGAAAATATATCGAACATTTGAACGGAAGGTATCTCATAATAACATCGTTCGGGTTGAATATAAAAAAACTTCCTGTTCGTTCTTTAAATTTTAGTAACAGTAATAGGATTTGGACGAGAACTTTTAGGTTCAAATTTAAGGAGGGTGTTTGGGATTACATTTGAAAACAATATTTTTCATATTTTTTGTCATTTTCCTCCAATTTTACTATTTACGTTTTCAAATATTTTTAAAAAACTTAAATTTTAAAAATCTATAACTTTATTATTTTAAGTCAAAATGAGATGCTTTTTTTTCTTCTTCAAATTACATAAAATTTCAAGAGAAACAAAACAAAATCTATATTGCTAATTTTTTTAAAAATATATTTTAAATTTTTATAATTTTTTATTTTAAACAGTTTAATTTTATCAAAGATATATTTATAAAACTAAAACTATCTCTAATTTTTAAAATATCGTCTTCCAACGTGAATCATATAGGTCCTAAGAGCCAGTGTTTTATCGATTTATTATGGATGGTGTTTGATGAATGAGTTGAGTTTGAATTGAATTGAAATTTTGAAGTTTGAATAGTATTAACTTTTTAAAAGTAATTATAAATTTTATTAATTTTATAAAAAAAAATTAAAATTAAAATAAAACATAACAATTTAATTGAAATAGAATTTGGATGTTAAATACTTCCTGTGTGTAACAGAAAAAGTGTTTCTGTGCGTAACAGAAAAAGTGTTTTTGGACGAATGTAATTATAAAAAAGATGGGACCACACTGCAACAACTGTGCCAGGTCTCTCTCTCGCTCTCTGTCTCTTTTTTCAACAGGCCATTGTACGCTGTGCTTCAAAATTCGTTCATCTTTCCCATTGATACGAATAGCTTTGTATGATTGATTTGGACTTATGCAATAATGATTGACTTGCAATAAAAAAAATTTGTTGGGATGTACCATATAATTAAAATCTCAACAATTAGATCTATGATGAAAGGAAATAATCATAAATTTATCAACTGTCCTCTAAAGATCAATTCCAACCACTCAAATATTTGTTTCAGTCATTCAACGGTTGATATTAAATGTGGCTTACTCACCAAAAAATAATAATAATAATAATAATAATAATAATAAACGGTTGATATTAAATGCACAATGTATCTAAATATATGTATATATATTATATAGAAAAGACCTTGTGTTTGAATTACTTATTCCATTTAGTAATTGATTCGAATGTAAATTTCTATTTTAATATGCGTTTGGTTACATAATTATTCTAATTCAAACATTTGATATTTTATTATTTATAACAATTCAACTCAAATACAAATATATCAAATTTTTACTTTTTCAAATTTGTGTTACGTACACTCGTTTTTTTTTTTTTACTTTACATTATTCAAATAAACAACAACTATCTAAATATATTTCATTTGAAAATAAAAATTTTACAATCAAATACAAACATTCAAGTGAAACGAACATTTCAATACAAGGTGATCAAGACAAATGCTAAATAAGAAAAAAAATGGATAAAACAAATTTTTTGTTTCATTAAAAAAAAAAAAACCCCTAGATAGCTTAGTTAGCTCCGTCGACACTAGTAGTGGTACTCTAGCTTCTTTCTTAATTTATTAATTAGGAGAAAAAATAGAAATTCCCAAACGGCTTGCAAATCCCAAATGTACGAACCAAAGCCATACACCTCATTTTTTATTTGCTTGGAACACTGGTTAATAATCTAAAATTTTCAACTTAGTTTTTGTATTTTTTTTTTTTGAAAAATTAATTAATTTCTTAATTAGTTTCTGAAAGATAAACCAACTTTAACATAAAAATTCCATCTTGATATTAAATACATAAGGAATATATCGAGTAGATATGATAAGATTAATCACATGAGATATGGTAGAGTATTATTGACTTGAAGTACTTTTTTTTTTTTTTTTTGGGAAGTACTTGAAACATCTTTATTTAATTAAGAGCCTGAGCTACCTAATCTATCACTATTAGCTCATAATTTATTGTTTTGAAATAAGATATGGACAAAACTAATTATATACATATTAATGTATATCACAAGAAATTTAATAAACCAATTTTAATATCCAGCAACGGAGATAGAAATAATTCTTGTCAATATAGGCTAATAATTAAAACCAAAGTTTAAAAAATTTAACAAAAAACAAGTTAACTGTGTCCCAACGGTGCCTTACAAATTCATTGAATGTTGGGCTTTAAAGAAATTGATATCTGTATAATTGGAGCTATAAGATTAAATTATTTTAATTTTTTAGCGGGGGTTACGATTATACTAATACAACAAAAACATACATGAAGGTTTTTTTTTTTTGATTCAGTGTGAGCTTCGTTCCTATTAAATGTTAAATTCATGCATCAAAGTACAATTTTACTATTTAAAGGAAATTGAAACGAAACTGTCAAATTATACTAGAGCAGTGCTATTTGGATCCGGATTTTTTTGGCTCCACTTTTCAGTGTTTCACTGTCAGTTTCCATCCTTCACTCTCACTCATATTTACAACAAAACTGGGAGTGTGGGACCCACTTAGCTGCAACTCTCTTTTTTGCATATTTTCATGATTGAAAGGACGGAGTTAAATAGTGCGGGGCCAAATATCTTTACTCATTATATTATGCTTTCCTTTAATGGACTGTGAGGCCTGGGTTCTACATGGGTTCTACATGGAGCAGACAATATCCCATTTATGGATTTTGTTGATAAGACATGAAATAAAGTACTTTTTTTTTTTTTGGCTAGAACATGAAATAAAATTCATTATGAAATCCTAAAAATAAATATGAAATTTTACATATACATAATATTAGTTGATATACATGTGCAAACAAATAAAATAATACAAAAAACATATATAACAGTAGTTGGATCATTATATAATCGATGATATGACTATCACATGACTGTTAAATAGGGGAATTCCAAATATTCTATTCTTAATGCACATTAGCTCTTTCATTATTAAGTATAGATGTAGATTATTATTACGTATAGATACACTGGGGCCATGTGAAAAAGCCTACGTGTATCATCTCTTAGTTCTTTCTCCGTCAAATTATTAACAATTTACGAAAATCTCCTATACAACTATTAAAATACTATGTCGCTGATAAATTGAGCATTTAAATTAAAAAAGTGCTATTGAATAAAGTGTTGTATATGATGTCAAATTTATTATACGTTAAATTCTATGATAAATTTGCTAAAAAATATAACCCATAAAAAATTTAACATTTATTTTTTATTGATTGGTATTTTTAGTTTTTTTTTAATATAATCATAACAATATTTTTATTTTTATTTTTTAAATAGTACTAATCTATTAACTCTTTTAAAGGTTGAAAAACACTAGAACAGTGTCTTTCATCCTTGCCTTTAAGCTTGCCACGTAATGAATACTAAGCCCGCTATGTGGTAATTTTAAATAAAAAAATATTTTTTAAAAAATTAAAATTTTATTTTTATTCTTTTGCTTTTACTTTATTTTGTTGTCTATTCCGTTTATGGGTGTAATGCAACTAGTTTATTCTAAGCATTCCAAAACATAATGACTTGACAAAAAATATTATTGTATTAAAATCAGAGCATAAATAGATATTGTAATTTTTTAATTTTTTTTTGTAACATATATAATATTGACATAGATAAATATAACATTGACAAAAATAATTATATATTGGAGCATGTAAGATAATATCATTTTTTAATCTGCAACCGTAATCAAAAACCACCAGATTTTTTATAATTGATAGAGTGAAAAAGGGAGGGTGGGGAAATTGGAGGATGGATTTTGAAGAGAAAAATGAAAATTTTAAATTGTTTAGTAGAGAGAAAATTAGGACAAAAAGAAGTTATAAATACATTAGACCACTATTTTTAATCATTCCAACTTTAGAAAGAAAAATAAGAGAAAATTTTTGACAAAAAATTATATGAAAATAGCTATTTTAATATGAATTCCGTTTTATTTTTAAATTCTTATAAATAAGTGTTCAAAATCTGTTATCTACTTAATTTTTACAAAATTTAACGGAATGTCCCAAAAATACATATAATTTTGATTTTTTCGAAATAAATTATTATTGGGATTGACCTCTCTCTCACATTTTAACCACCACTATCTAAACGATAAAAATATCCCGTTATTAAACCTTTTTTTTTTTTCCTTTTTTTTTTTTTGAAATTAGGTTAAGTGGCCTTTTTTTGTAACCTAATCTAATAGATGACCGATTTATTATTTATTTATTTAGTAAAAGGCTCGTTTTTTATTTTTCCAGATTAGATTAATCGGTGATTGATTAATGGTCAATCAGTGATTGATTAATCAAATTAATAATATTATGTGGTTAATCATTTATCTAATATTTAAGAAAATTGATAGACCATTTAAAAAAAAAACAAGACTTTTAAATAATTTAAAAAAACTTAGGTCATTTACTAAAAACTTCTTAAAAAAAAAAAAAAGGCTGTTTAGTTATAAATCCTTCTTTCTTTTTTCCCCCTAAACTCTAGCGGTATAAATTCTTTTTTCTTCCTTTCTTTCTTTCCTCATCAGATCTCTCTCACTTGCTCACTGCCACCGTTGTGACTTAAGAGGAGAATCCGACAGAGAGCCATGGGCAATTGGCTCCACGGCAGATGCAAGTTCAAGAGGCCCATCTCTGTATTTCTTTCTCCTTATCTACGTGTGTTTCTATGTTTCTCTCTTTTATTTATTTTTTATTTTTGGTTTTTTGATTTTCTCTCCTTATCTAAGCGTGTCATTATTTTCTCCCTTCTTATATAAGCGTGTTTTCTTGCTGCGAGGTTTCAATTCTTGATTCCCTACTATAGAATGTAGTTATGACGGAATTTTCACAATCGTTTTTGAAAAACTGTGGTGGAAGATATGTCAAAGATGCGGTGCGAAAATATATTTTCAAAAACGATCGTGGAAGTGAAGATTCCAGGACTGTTTATGAAAACTATCATGGAAGTCAAAGATTACAAGACTGTTTTTTTATAAAATCGATCGTGGAATCTTCACGACAAATACCCCCAGCCGAGTCTAACCCTCATTTTTCCAGATCAACACTGAAGCTGCAGCAGTCAAAATCAGTTCAGAAAGCTCCGAAAACAATCTTTCCACCATTGTTGGACGTAGCCACCACCATCTACCATCCATCTCTCTCTCTCTATACACATTTTTTGGTAAGTGATAACTAATTTCTTTTTGTTATTTTTTCTCCGTATTTAAACTTATGATTTTTGGTTTTGTATATTTTAGTTTTGTTTTTTGGAGATTTTTGAGTTAATTGTGTAATAGTATTCATTTTGATATGCATTTTGATAGTTACTTTGACTTCTTAACTTTGATATTTGGATTTAGGGGTTGCAAATAATGGATAGGAAATGGATGTGGCTTGATAGATTGTCTAAAACACATGAAGATGGTATTGAAGAATTTTTGCCATTTGCCAAAGTTCACATGCAAGATAATAAGATTCGGTGTCCTTGTGTTGAGTATAAAAATCATAGATCTCATTCTATTGATGATGCTATAGGACATTTGAGTGCATATGAGATTATTTGTTCTTACCGAAAATGATATTTACACGGTGAAGCTTTTTTCAATACTAATCATACATAGATGAGCAAAGGAAAAAGCCTATTGTTGAGGAAGATATTGCTTATAATATATTTGATATGATAAATGATTTGGAAAAACCCTTTGTGCAACATCCGGAGTTTTTTGAGCAAATGATGCCAAGATGCTCTTGTATGATGAGTGTACAAAATATATAAAATTGTCGGCGTTGGTTAAATTATGGAACATATAAGCATCAAGATGGTGGATAAATTCTAAGTTGAGAAATTATTGGGTGAAGTAGAAAAACTATAAAATTTTTTGGATAAAATTAAAAGAAAAAAATTTTTAAGTTGAGATTGTAGCCTCACTTGTCTACAATCTATATTTTACTCTTTTAGTAGTCAACTTGAAAACCAAATAGAAAAATCCCATCTTATTTAAGAGTAGTGCTAGAGACATTAGCGCCAATTTCAATTTTGAGATGTTACCTTTTCATTGATAAATATGCAATATTTTGAAATTAATTATTGTGGCAATCTTTATCAAGAAAATAATGTCAACTTAAAATTGGTATAATAAGTTAGAATTATAATGGATGTAGCATTTCTCTTTACTTAAATTTGACCCATTTAGCTACTCCAAAAATTATATTTTTAGATGATGTCTTCTTGTTCTTTTCTTTGGTGTTTTATTTTGTTTGTTATTTCTAATAGCGGACGTGGTTTCTGCACCTTTCGCGTTGGTTATTTATCCGTCAGATCTGACTTTTGCCAGTGTTTTAGTCCCGCTAGAGTTACTTCTATGCAGAGTTAGTAGTGGCCCTTGTGCTACTGAGTCTTGGCCCTCGATTGATTGGGAAATTCCATCGATTGTCAGGGATTTGTCAAAAAGAACCTTACATGTGCTCGATTTCAGTATGCCGAGGTATATACTCATTATCGAGCCTCAAGCGCATGTCTTTCCCTTTTAGTGTCATCAGATTTTACTGGTGATCTGTTTTTATCTAAGGTTTTGTCTTATATAATATGGGGTTTGTAATGTTTGGTTTTTTTTTTAAATCTAGAGTACTGAAATTTTCCCTTTCAAAAAAAATTTTATTTATTTATTTATTTCAAAATAACTAAAGCACACCACTTCTTGCTCTATTTTCTCATGCTTATTCCCTTCTCTCTTTATCTCTCGTCTTTCACTCTCCCTCTCACACTCTCTCTATCCCCTTCTCTTCTCATAAATCAAGGATTTCAACCTAGATTCTTGTCAAGATCCAAAATTGGAAGTAGTGACGTGGAGGGTTTTAATTAAAAGTAATTTTGTAACTAAAGACATCGAATAAATAAAACACATAATATTCCAAAATTCACCCACATTTTTAAATGAAATTCCCTTTTTAACCTTTTTTTAGAAAACATATTAAAGTTGGGCCAGATAATGAATTGTCCTGAAGTGATAAGGGATAACTAACTCTACAGCTCACAGGAATGGGAAAAGTCATTCCTCATTACTCTAGTTTTTTCATAGCTTTATTTAAGAGAGAATAGGGAGTAATACTAGCGCGTTAGCGCGCCTTCTCTTCTGCGCGACTCCACCGCGGCAGTTGAGATTCAATCTCAACGAGTACTTATCAGTATGAAACGACTGATACCTGTAGTCTGTCTGCCTCAGAGATTGGCAGTGCAGGGACTGTATGGATTACGTGTAAGCTAGGGGTCAGTCTAGAGATAGACTGTGCCCTAGTCGCGGAGCGCTATAAGGGGCTATAAAGTCACTTTCTCTCAGCCAGCAGCATAATTCACTCATTTCGGGTTAATCCCTTGGTTGAGGGCTTTGTTATTGAAAAGGCAATGGGTTCTGTTTAATTCGAGATATGAGCGTATTGGCTATTTCATCATTTTTATTACAGAATACCATCAAGTAGCTTTTTAATCAAATCAGTAGGGCATTTCGAAATACTAAGTTTTTCTCAAGAAAATAGGTTTCGAAAATCCAAGGTATCATCACACAAACACACAAATCAGGAAATACAACACAGACATCCAAACCCAGTTCAAAGAGAGAGTATTTAACAAAGCATCTCACTTGAATATCTAAAAAATAATGTATCTACATATATATATATATATACACACTTTTGACCTAAAACATTTGATACGTATATATATCCTTCATTTAAAACATTTTATAAATCATTTGATTTTCTACATGATTTCAAAATCAAGAATTCATAGCATCATTTATAAAACCGGGTTTGCGTATTGTACCTCGTTGGCAAAATAAATTTATGGATAACTTCACGTATACCGATGCTCCTTGCTTCTGTCACCAAAACTTTAAATCAAATCACACAGATATCCAAAGTATCTGACATAACCCAAAACTCAATTATACGAAACATCCAGCTTAATTTGTGTGTTTAAAATAATACTGCATTAAAGCATTAAAATATTAATATTTCTCGATTTACGTGCAAACTGTGAAAATCCAGGTTCGAGTTTAAAACATTGTTATTGGAGTTTAAAATATCAAAATATGGTTGATTGGATTGAAAAAAGGTCGCTGCAGGTGCCCTGCCTTTGTCCGGTTGACCGGACAAGGACAGAATGTCTTGTCTTGTTCTGTGGCCGTCTGGTCGTCCGGATAGAATGTCTGGTTGACCGGACCATCGCAAAACAACAAGTTCCTAGTTTCAGCCCGACCTGCAAACAGCTCCAAATCCAATTCTAATAGTTTCCAAAACAGTAAATAAACAATTCCCAGGTGTAAATTACTAGATATAAGCTTAAATCCATCAAAATCAATCAAAATTTCATTTGAGTTTCAAGTTTTCAAAACTAACGAAAACAGAGAATTAAAACTGAAAATCAAGTTATTTAATCAAGAAATGAGTTTAAATCGAACCTGTAAAGTTCTAGAGGTTTGGGTTTAAGTGTTTAAGGCTCAGGGTATTCTCGGGTTTTTTTGAAAATTTTGGTGAGTGAATTGGTGAGGGGCTTGGCAAAACAGGGGGAGAGGGAAAGAGCTCAGGGGAGAGAGAAGGGGAGTGAGGGAAAGAGAGAGGTGAAGAAAAAATTGAAATGAAATGGGGCTTAGGGTTTTAATAGACGAGTTTACCCTCCGAGGAGGGAACTCGGTGCCGGATTGAGGCTAGAGGGCCATTTTAAGCTGCAGAAAATCTCGATTTGTAGAAGGCAGTTTACAGGGCTGCAGGTGTTTGGTCGACTGGATAAAAGGTTTGGTCCACTGGTCATGGGTATTTTGATAATATGGATAAGGGCCTCCTCGTAAGATGTGTCCTCTTGAATTGGTACGTCATACCACTTAATGATGGTATTCGGATTAGGCTGACACTTGCGAGACATCAAAACATGGAATACATTATAAACGTGCGATAACTCTGGCGGTAGGGCAAGACGATAAGCAATGACTCCATCACACTACATGACCTGAAACTGTCCAATATATCTCAGAGCTAACTTCCCCTTGATTCCAAAATGCACGACAACCTTGCGTGGAGATACCTTCAACAGGACGTAGTCACCTTCCTTACACTCTAAGGTTTTACGTCGCTGACTAGCGTAACTCTTCCGACGACTCTAAGCTGTTAGCAGGCGTTCTTAGATGATAGCTAGGGATCTTCTTGTCATTATCAAGGATGTCCTCAGGTCCAGTAGAGAGTCGGTCCTTAGGTTCAAGCCAACAGACTGGTGATCGACACAGTCTCCCATAAAGTGCTTCAAACGGTGTCATCCCAATGCTAGACTGATAGTTGTCGTTCTCGTGTCGTATCTAAAATTGCCGCCCCTAGCTCAGGTCCTTCATATAAGATGGTCCTTCACCAACATGGCATGTTTTTATTCCAAATTGTATTCTCATTTGTTGTAAAACTGTCAAATTGGTGGTTCTTGATGTCATTTTAGCTTGTATAATCCTCTTTGAAACCTGCTGGAGTGGGTAAAAAACTGTAAATGACCGAGGAAATTAGTAAACAAGTAGTGTTCTAGTGGAGGCTGTAATTGTAATTTCCAAAATAGATGCGATTTAATATATTTTTTTAAGTGAACATGGATATTCATGTTTTCGCATACGTAGTCATAACATATATATTTTGGAGAATGAAATTTTGATAAAACAACCATAACATTACTCATAATACTTATCGATTTAATTTTTACGCATAGCATAACATAACATTTTGTGCTTTGATCACTCAAAATTTATATTCTTTCTTCACCATACTCCTTAATATGATTCTAAGAGAATACTATATATTCCATGACTTTAATAGGCAACAAGCCAACTCTTATGTATGTAAAATGAGGAAGTTACTAATTTCAAAAAAAAAAAAAAAAAAAAAATGAAGAAGTTACTTCATTAGTATCATTCTTTTCAGTTAACAAGTTAAGCTGCTTATATTTCTAAAATGTTGCTCCATTCCGAAAACCAAATACTACAAATAAATTAGATACCTCATTAGAGTTACCGATTTCTAGATGTTAGCAATCTCATTAAATATTTTGTGTATTTCTATAAAAATTGATACTCCAAATTATCATTCCAAGTTCACGTAATATCACAAAAACATATTAAAGATTTATCCAAAACATATCAGAACAACGAATACTTCAATTTGATATATTCTTTTATAAATAAAAATAAAAAATAAAATAAAAAACTTAGTAGTGGAAGATTCAAACTTTATAAATTATGATAAAGTCATCTATGAAATAATCAGTGCACTTCAAATTAGAAAAAGAGTTTCAGTCAAAGGTAAAAATTAAGGAAGAATATACCTACCTTCCAAAATTAAATTAGCATAACAATCTTTTTATTTTTTTTTATATTGAGTGCCTAACAAGGCATATAGTACAAAAGTAAGGTACCTCAGGCACGTTAAAGTCATTTTATAATAATAAGATTATTAAAAGCTCATGATATTTTAAATGAGACTTTCTTATTAGGTTATTTTTGTAGTGTACTAAATATAAGGTAGGTGGCCGGTTGGTACCACTCTTTTTGCAGGAAAAAAAAAAAAAAAGAACGAACTTTTCATTTTAGAGTAAATGGCAGTTTTTTATTGGAGTTTATGATTGTCCGTTAGTAATACATGCAATGCACCAATAGTCCATTAACAGTGTACCAATAGTCCATATCGTATATCGCTGAGAGACTAATAAATTATTGCTTCATATTGGTTAACCGTTGAAATCAATTAGATAAACCATCAAATGATGAACCATTTAAAAAAAAAAAAAAAAAAAAGAGACATTCTTTAAATTTTAAAGAAACTTAAAACGTTTATTAAATAAAAGATGACTTTAAAAATGGTATTTTCTCATAAATCCCTAAAAAATCAATTACAAAACTAACAGTGAAGAGGGAAATAAAGAGTTTAATTAACCTTTGATGAACGATATAATTAAACCACTAAACGTATTTCTTCTTTACCCGCCACTAAATGCCCAACACAAGACTCTCCCAACCTTAAACACATTGTCATTTTCTTCTCAATACTTATTAAGGGATTAAACTATTGCTGGAAGACCCGGTAACGTCACTATTTCATTGCCCTTGGGGAAGATCTCAATCGTCCATTTTAATCTCAATGGCATATAATTAAAATGAAGGACCTTCCTCCACCTTTTCTACTGAAGGACCCTAGATGTTCTTTTATATATATATATATATATATATAGAGAGAGAGAGAGAGAGAGAGGGCCAACTTTGTTTTTGTTACTATCAAAAAAGTAAAATCAATCAAAGAGAGAGAGAGGGCCAACTTTTGTTTTTGTTACTATCAAAAAAAGTAAAATCAATCAAAGAAAGTACACAATACATATACATGTGCAAATGTTAAAAAAATTACTTGAATTATTCTGAGGTTGATTTGACCACGACTACGTGTGGTTAATTTTAAGAACACATATTAACATCTCTGTTATTTAATTAATTAGGACTCAATGACAATGAACTTAGGGGTGGTTTGGTGAATGAGTTTGAGTTAAAATTTGTAAGTTTAAATAGTGATTTTGGTTGATTTTTTCAAAAAAGATAAAAAAATTTTGGAGAAAAAGATAAAAATTGAGTTGATGGTAATGAGTTTAAACTTATCACCCAAACACCCAAATATATTTAAGATGCGAGTTCCGTAACTGATCATCACAAAATTAGCGGCTACAGCTAAGACAAAATGAGATTCTGTACCTTTTTTATTTTTCTTTTTAATTTTTAATAAGTGAGGCTTCCTTGTCGAATTCCCTCTTTTTATTTCTCTCTCTCTCTCTCTCTCTCAATATATATATATATATATATATATATATATATAATGTACGTGTATTTTAAAATTGTAAGACAGCCAGTGGACAGATATGAAATAACGTCTTTTACCATCTAAAATATTAAAAATAGTAATATTATAAAAGGAGATGAAGATATGCAGGAGACTCAATTAAAATGAGAAATAAAAGTTAATTGGCTGCAATAATTGTCACCCAAATAACATGAAACGACAATGATCATTGTGAAAGCAAAATTAAAAAATTAATTTAAAAAAATCAAACTCTTGTTTTAATATATATATATATATATATATATATATATAGGTGTGTGTGGACATGTTTAATACACGCCCCAATTTGCGTTTGTTTTCTTTATGTTTTTCGGCAGAAGAAGAGAAAAGTGAATGACAATTTTTTTTTTTGGGGGTACTCTTTTATTAGTAATTTTGTTTTGTTTGTTTTTGTTTTTTTTTGTTTTTTTTGTTTTTTTTTACTAATATTAGTATTTTTGTTTTAGTAAATTAGAGTTGGGGGATTTATTGGAGTATTGGGTCCTAGCGGATACCAATCTAATTTGGATATGCACAACTTATGACCATAATTATCATATCCCTCTTCATTCATTAAAAAATTTAAATATTATAATATTTTTAAGTATTTATGTTAAAAATTTATAATGCAAGATATAAAAATCCTCATAGTTATAGATAAGATCGTCTAAAGTTTGTTCAATACGATTAAAAATTCAATTTCTATCGATAGTGAGAAATACTAAATAATATTATTAAACGATAAATCCTCCTGTTAGCCGCCACGATTCCAACAGTTCATGGAAAAAAGAGGGTATTGCCTTGTTTTCCCACAAAATAATGTGAAATATACAATGCTTGATCTTGCAATAATTGAAACATGTCCAAATGCATAGCATATACGCGTACATAGACATATATATATATATATATAATTATGCCACTAATGTTCATATGTCATCCTATACATCATTTTCTACATTTTTATCCAATATATATGTGTGTGTGTGTGTGTATATATATATTTTAAAAATGAATTGCTAAAAGGTAAAAAATGTACTAGCTTGTGGGACACAAATTGCAATCGAAAAACAACGTTTCACAACCAGATTACTTTCTGACAGCCAACGATGGCCACCATGACAATTAACTTTCTTTGCTGAAAATATATGTTAATCCAGTAAAAACTATCAAAACTAATTTATCAGATTACATCAATTTTTCAAGTTTACTCTTTTAGTAACAAACTTGAGGCCCAATTAGAAAAATCACACCTTACTTAGGAGTAGTTTTAATCTCAATTTTGAGTTGTTACCTTTTCACAGGCACATACAATCTACAAAAGGTGGGGATTATAACAAGCATCCCTAACATTTTCCTTAAATTTGACCCATTTAGTTACTAAAAAAATTAAACTAAATTGATGATTTTGTTAAATAGGCAGTCAATCAACATATATATGGCTACCGGTTGTTTTGCTAAATAAAATATTAGTTATTTTTTAAAATAAGTGTTCAAAATCTGTTTATCTACCTATTTTTACTAAATTAATCGGAATGCCCCAAAAATATATATGATTATGATTTTTTCCTAAATTTTTATTTGGATTAATTCACATTGACGTCTCTAGCTATCACATTTTAACCACCACCATCTAAAAGATTAGAATACCCCTTTATTAAATCTTAATTGTTTTTTTACCTAAACTCTAGCGGTATGATTGTTTTTCTTCCTTTCTCTCTCCTCATGATCAGATCTCTCTCTCTCTCTTCCTCATCGCCGCCGTCAGGACCTAAGAGGAGATTCCGGCGGAAAACCCTGGGTCTGCTGATTGGCTGGTTCCGCTGCAGATACAAGCCTCAAGAGGCCCAACACTGTGTGTTTCTCTCTCACTTTTTTTTTTTTCAATAAATTTTTTGTTTCTTGATTTGCTCCCCTTATCTATGTTTTTTTTTTTTTTTTTTTTTTTTTTTTTTTTTTTTTTTCACTCTCTCCTTATGTAAGCGTGCTTTCTTGCAACGAGGTTTCAATACCTATGACGATTTTTTTAGCTACTGAAAATAGCAAAATGCAGTGCGTTGGCTAATAATTAGAGTTGTCCAAGATTGTCTTTGGCAGAGAAGAATGAATAGATTAAATAAATAAAGCAAACATATATAGACTTTTATATATTTATTTATTTATTTGCATTAATAAATGAGGTCCGACAACAGTAGTGGATTCTGTATTTTAAAGTTTCACCCAGAATAGAAGGGATTGTTTTCAATGTGTATACTTTTTTTTTTTTTTTTTTTTTGGCTAGAAAGTTTTCAATGTTTATTATTATTATTATTATTTTGATAACTAGTTTTCAATGTTAACTTGACTCTATAGATTATTGTCTACAAAATTAAAAGATAATTTTATCAAGGAAATGATTGAACTTAGTATTCAAGTTTTAGCATGTTTTTTCTCAGAATGGATTTGAATAATATTATACAAAATTAGAAGTTAAGACAAAATGAGATTCTGTACCTTTTTTTTATTAATAAATTTTTAATAAGTGAGGCTATTCCTTGTTGAATTCCCTCTTTTTAATGTCTTTTGTTTTAAAATGGAATACAATCAGTGGACAGATAAAATAACGTCTTTCACCATCTAAATTAATGAAACACACTTTCCCAATTCGAGAAGTTGGCGTACCTAACCAGTAAAATAGTAATATTATAAAAGAAGATAAAGATATGCAACAGACATATTTAAAATGAGAAATAAAAAGTTAATCGGTTGCAATAATGGTTACGTAAATGACATGAAACAACAGTGATCATTGTAAAAGCAAAATTAAAAAATTAAAAAAAAAAATCAACCTCTTGTACACA
The DNA here is from genome assembly GCA_009761775.1 of Ficus carica. Taxonomy (NCBI): domain Eukaryota; kingdom Viridiplantae; phylum Streptophyta; class Magnoliopsida; order Rosales; family Moraceae; genus Ficus; species Ficus carica. The sequence continues at coordinate 26,176 of VYVB01000616.1, forward strand.
CGCCCAATTTACGTTTGTTTTTCTGGGTGAGTCTGTGGTAGAGACTCTTCTATGGTCTCTACCGGTAGAGTCATTTTTTTAATCGTTAAGATTTAATCAAACGGTTGAAATATTATTAGTGTACCAAACTTATCATACACCTAACCTCATATGATTCTTCCCACCCCAAGTCTTCTCCGACGCCGGCGACCTTTCGGTCGCCGCCGACGAACGCCAGCGATCCACCCCCAACGCCGGCGACCCACCTCCGGCCGCCGGTGACCCACCTCCGGCCGCCGGTGATTTTCTCTCTCTTCCCCTTTCTCCCGCCGGCCCCACCCCCACCCCCGGCCCCGGCTTGCCCGGTGCGCCCCCCACCCCAGCCCTCCCCCACTCCCCGGCCTCCGGCACCCCCCCATCCAGCCCTTTTCCACCGGCCCCCAACCCGCCCCCCGGCCTCCCCACCCCCCGCCTCCCCCTATCTCTTCCTCTCTCTCTCTTTTTACCCCTCTCTCTCTACTCTTTCTCATATCTCTCTCTCTACCCCACCCCAGCCCCGGCCCCCCCACACCAACCCCGACCCGAGAAGAGAAAGAGAAAGAGAGGGGGAGTCGCAGGTGGGGGTGGGATGGGGGGCGTCGGGCGGCCGGGGTGGGGGGGCCGAGGGTCGGGAAAAGAGAGAGAGGGGGAGTCGAGGGGGTAGGGAGGCCGGGGGAGGGGGGCCGCCGGGCAGGGTGGGGGAGCCGGGCGAAGGGCTAGGGGTCGGTGGGGGAGGTCTTCGGGGGTGTGCCGGAGGCTGGGGAATGGGGCGGCAGGGGCTGGGGCTGGGGCCGGGGGTGGAGTGGTAGGGGCTTGGTCGCCGGCGTCAGTGCGGGAGATAGGAGAAGAGAGAAAAAGGGGAAGGGAGAGAAGAGAAGAGAGAGAAAATTGCCGACGTCGGGGGTGGATCGCCGGCATCCGTCGGCGGTGACAGAAAGGTCACCGGCGCCGGAGAAGACTTGGGGTGGGAAGAATCATATGAAGTTAGGTGTATGATAAGTTTGGTACACTAATAACATTTCAACCGTTCGATTAAATCTTAACGTTTAAAAAAATGACTCTACCGGTAGAGACCATAGAAGGGTCTCTACCACAGACTCACCTTGTTTTTCTATATGTTTTCGGCAGAAAGAGAAAAGTGAATTGCAAAAGTTTTTTCATACTCTTTTATTATTATTATTGTTGTTGTTGTTGTTGTTGTTGTTTTAATAAATTAGAGTGGGGGAGCTATTAGAGGATTAGGTCCTAGTGGTCCGTAGTGGGTGTCAATATAATTTGGATGTGTACTGTTTAAAAAAGTTTATTAATTGCACTTTACCTCCTAAACTGCATAGGGTATTTTGATAAAATGCCTCTTATAAGACAATCTTTGCACATTGCCTCCTAGCTACAATAAATGGCAACTCTTCAGAGAAGGTAGATGCACTCAATCGAAAATTAGTGTCATTTATATATCTTAAAACCCTTTTTCTTTTGAACACGAATTTTATAGGCACTTTTCCTTTTGAGATCATAATTATGCCTCTTCGTAAATTATTTAGTTAGTTCATTTTTCCTAAGTTATTGAAAGCGCTATCTCCATTTCTCTATGAATGAGTGTTTAATTTCCTAGTTTGACGTTCTTAGGATTCGAAATCTCTACAATTATCTACAGCTCTATTTGGAGATAGTGTAGTATTATTCTAATGCTTGTTATTGCATTGTTTTCTCGATTTGAAAGGAATAAATGCTCCTTCTGCTTACTCAATTTGATCCGTCCAACAAATTAAGTGTTGCAATTGCATTGGCTTCCTCCATTGAGTGATTAATTGTTTGACAACTATTAACAAAAGGTAAAGTAATGAAATTAAAACCTAATTGATAAGTATTGCTTTTGCTAATTCTCGAATCTGAACTCTTAGTATCAGAATGGAGACTATCGTTTGAGCTGAGTCTGTGTCTTCTGAAAATTTGTTATAGGAGCATTTTTTTTTTTTAAATTCTGAAGGAGTCGATGAAACCGCTGAAGGTGTCGAGCTAGTAGCCTGGAGAGCTGTGTCATGAAAAATTGCATAAAATTAGTAAGTTAGTGACATTTTCTGGTTGTCACTAAAATAGTAGTTTTAGCAGGGAAATTACACAAAATAGCATATTCAAATACACCAGTTAAAAATTATGGCATATTTTAAAAAGTTAGGAAGAAAATAACATATTCCTTTTATTTTTTCCAAAAATTCCGAATATACCCCTGCCTCCACCAATTCCCCTGCATTTTGCTTCCCACCGGAGTTGCTGTTCTTTTTCGGCGGGCTGCATGAGGGTGGCGATCTTCGGGCTCCGCAAGCTTCGATCTCCATAATCGTGACATTGCCGAGGTCTCCAGGTTCGTGATCCAACAAAGATCAGCCGAGGGTCACCGGGGATAGCTAAAGCTGTCACGATTTTCGCTCGACGATTCTCCGCGATCTGGTTCAACAGGAACAGTGGACACTCCGCAAATCTCGCCTGCAATCGGTTCTTGAAATCACCGCTTGAAACCGGTTTGGTGACGATGAGGAAATCGCGATTTTCTGGCCATTTTGGTCGCGATTCTCCAGCGGCTATCCTTGCAACTTTTTTTTGGCTAATTTCCGACGATCAGAGGTGGATGCCACTGAGATTCTCTAGGTTCCTCGCCGTCATGATTTTCGATGGCTTCACCATCGTGAGCGATGGCAGCAGCAGAGAGAAAATAGAGGGAGAGAGAAGAGGACGGGGATGGGGTAAATCCGGAATTAAAAAAAAAAAACTAAATATGCAATAATTTTCTATTGTTTTCAAAATCTGTTATTGAGGTAATCAAAGTTGCACCTAAACAGTTTTGACTTTTCAAGTTTTTAGTATTTATTGAAGTAATCAAAGTTGCAAATTAAGTTTGTTTCGAAAGAAGTTTTTCTTCAGGATTATCTTTGGTTGTTTACTGTGCCAGATTTTGTGTTTCCATAATTGCTGTTTAACATATTGCTTGTCTTCTTTGTGATCAGTTCCATGAATATAATATTGTTTGGTGTTGTTTTCTTCTTCAGAAACATGTCTCTCATATTGCTCTTTCTGTTGGCGACGCTGCATTGGGCAGACTTAAATTGATCATGAATTCATTTCCCCTTTTCCAGGGGTTTTTAAGTAGCACTAGTTGAAAAAGAGGATTTTGTTTTTAACAGTCGTGGAAAGTTACTACGACTGTTAAAAAACCGTCGTGCAATCCTCCGTCGTGGGAACTAAGAAGATTTCATGATGGTTTTCAAAATGGTCATGGTATCTCGTTTTCCACATCTGTTTTTAACAATCGTGGAGTATTCCGATATGGTGTCAATGGATGTTGGCACCAAGGATTTCATGATTATTTTTGACAATAACAATTATGGTAGCTTCAATTTCCACAAATGTTTTCACCAAAAACAGTCGTGGAATGAATGGGTTCAATTTTTTTATCTCCCACAGATGGCAAATCTCATGAACATCGAAAAATAGAGGCTAATGACTAATAAAATCCTAACCTGAGAGATAACGAAGTCCATTGCTCCCAACCTTACATTTATCATTGATAAAACTTACATTTATCATTTCACCAATTACCTGAGAGAGATTTCAAGTCTGAATCTACAACACATTTTACAACATCTGATGTTTAGAGAACTGAGTTTCATTAACCTTGTGGACTACTTAAAGAGAGAATTGTAGTGATTAAAAAATCAAATAGAATGGAAAGATGATAGCATGTAAGTCTAAAGAAGAGTAAGTTCAACGATTTGCTTTCATTTGACTTTAATAAATAGCTGTAATATCCAAGATCAGAAACAGCAAATATAAAATGATTGATTCTTAATTTTGCCCATTCATGAGCATATTTGAATGGAAAAATACCCGGTATGCATTAGGAAGCATCTTTCAATGGTTCTAGATCCGAACCATGATCTACACCATATGAGGATTCGTTAAGGATAGACTCACAATACTCCATCGCCACGAACATAATCTTCATGCTCCATGTCACGATCCATCATGAACATGATCATCACGTCCTTGATTACTTACGGTGTTTGTGGTTATTTCAAATATATAAACTCAAACAACCACTAAAATCCACGACTCAAGAACTCTATAGAAGACTATAGGAGAGAGAGAGAGAGAGAGCTTTCGATGATTTTACACTACGTGAAAATCCACCCTTAATTTGTCTGACATACCTAGATATATGTAACCACTCCTATGAAAAAGGAGGACGTATATAGACAAGTGCAACATATAGTTAGCAGATAGTAAATACCCTGATTTACTCGATCAATCAGCCTTATATGTAAACTTGACATTTTCTCTATTTGATTTTATTCCAAATAAAAATCACGAGTTGACTATTGGGTCATGCACCATAATGTACAGATCCATTCAGACTGCCTGTGGGCTCTGGAACTATAGTTTGGAAACTTTCAAAGTAAGAGTGGTGTTGGATTGAAAGTAAAGGTTGCTCTAATGCTTGTCATTTTGACGAAGAAACATACATTTTTTCTCCTTTTGCAAAATCTCTTTAATTGGACACACAGATTCTGCAATGGGTGAACCTCATTTGAAGTCAAACATGTCAATAGTAAAAACAGCAGAGCGAAACAAAATTTTCACACCAGCCAGCCATAAGAAAATAGAATATAGGTAACCTTAAGATCGCTTCCCGAATATCCATCTGTTATAGTTGCAATTGCATCAAAATCGACATCAGGAGATAAATGTTCTTTTGCAAGAGTGATTTTTAGTATCTTTGCTTTATTGAGGGCATCCGGGAAATTTACAATTAGTCTGTAGAGAAAACACGATAAAAAAATTTAACATGAACTGTTGTAGGAGACTAAGGAACAATTAAAAAAAAAATAGAATAGTAAGGCATGAAATGAGTAGATATTGGCAGTTAATCGATCAAGCACACATATGAAAGCAAATGCATAACTAAACCTGAATAAATCTGTCAAATGAGATATCTTACCTACGGGGAAGCCGTTCGGATGACAACCTCGTCAAGGACAAATGGCGTGTTTGTAGCTACAAGCACCAGAACCTAAGAAAGGACTAATTCATTTCTCATCATACGCATAGCCTCATGCTCCCCTGGATTTTCTCTTCGCGGTCTGACATGCTAACAACCTATCAGAACCCAAGGAAGGATTAGTGTAAAAGTAATACAAAATATGCACTAAGTGGATACAGAATAGAGTAAACACAAATCATGCACATTTATATGCTATATACACATTAGTCGATAAGGACTCTAAGAAACTTTTACTTCATCTACAAAAACAGACACTAGGGGAAATTTTACTAGCTCCGGAGAAAACAGCTTTCACGTACTTTTCACCCTCACCAAACCATTGCATTAAGACAGACACATGATGAATATCTCAGAAGACAACAAATTCAGTTTCATAATAATCATACAGGTGTGCAGGGGTGGAGCCATAAACATATTCCAGTAGGACGTACATCAAATTATATTTTTTTTCAAAATAAAATAAATTTTAGTTGGGGCTATGTGAGGATTTTTAATTTTAGTGGGTTTATGTGAGAATTTTAATTTTAGTGGGGACAAAACAGTAAAATTGTTAACATATAATTAATTTTTGTAGAAAGTATATGAGAATTTTTTATTTTTAATGGGGGCAAATATTACTTTTACAATATTTTTGGGATAAATTTAAAAGAAAAAACATTTTCAGTGAAGTTCCTACTAACCCCATCCTATCTCCGCCATTGAGGTGTGTGTGTGTGTGTGAGAAAGAGACTCGTTTGGATCGCAAGTCTATTTTTTGAAGGAGAGATTTTCTTATTTGAAATGAGAAAGTCATTTTATTTTGAAAATGAGTTGGTGTTTGAATATGTAAAAAATTTTCTTTTTTCGAAACAAAAAATGTTTTGGAATTGGACATAGTGTATTGAGTGAAGATTTTAAAAAGATTCCAAAAGTTTTTCAAAAGGAAGTTGTATAAAACTTGAAAATGAGATATCTTTCATTTTTTTCAAAATGAGAATAATGATAAAAAGAAAAGAAAAAAAAAAGAAATTTTTACTATTATTTTTACCTTTCCCAAAATGGACATACTAAACAAATAGGGGGTTATTTTTTTACTAGAAGAGACAGAAACTCCATGAAACATAGGTTACGACACTGAGATGCATGAGCAGATGTAAGCAAGCACAAAGAGACAGATACAGAACTTATCACAAATTTATTTTACAAAAATCAATTCACCAACACATATTTATTCATAAAAATTAAATCAATTCGAAATTCTAAATTAGAAAATAAAAGCATATTTCACATTCTAAATTAAAATTTTCCATTCCCAATAATCTAGACGGCGTGGTGAAGGAGAAGGAGAAGGAGAGAGAGGGGGTAATGGCACGTTGACGGAAGAGCGAGGGAGTGGCGGTGCAAGGGAAGAAGAGAAAGGGACGGCGACTCAGAGAGGGAGAAAGAGAGAGAGTGTGGGTGGCGACAGCGTCGCAAGGAAGAGAGAGGGGTGTGCCGGCGACAGGAAGAAGAGAGAGGGGGGGGGGGGGGGGGATGGTGGGTTGGGTGGTGGGAGGGAAGGAAGGGCGGGCAATGATAGAGGGAGAGATAAGACAGAAGGGTGACATCGGTGGAGAGAGTGAGGGGCGCGATGGGAAGAGAGAGAGCGGGCGATGGGTTCAAATTCTTTATCCAATTTTTTATGTTCTAAATAGTATCTAATCAATAATATTATAACATGTCAATTTAAAAATACTTAATAATATATTTTTATATTTTAAATTTTAATTTTATTTAATGATATATCAAAATATTTATAATTAATTAGATATTATTTAAGATATCAAAATTAGATAAATAATGTAGCGATGGTCTAGGGAGAGAAAATATCGAGGGTTTTATGAGAGATTGACTCTATTTTTTTTTATTTTTTATTTTATTTTTTAACATTACTTTTGGAAAAACGGTGGTGGAAACTTGAGTGCCCGCCACGCGTTGACAAGCAACATACACAACTAATGTGTGTGGTCCCCAAACATATCACTACCACATCCAGCTTGCAAAAGTTTCGAAAACCGAATTGTCACAAAATGGCAAAATCATTGTCTCACAGTGCTACCAAATAGGTCACAACAATATCGTCTCTTTCACTGCGGAATAGGTGACTCTTTGCAGTGGGTAGTACATTTGCGGAAAGCATTCAAAAAACAAAAAGAAAATAAAGAGTAAATTATTTATTTAGTTACTAAATTTTTAAGTTTATATAATTTTATTTTTTTTTATTTTTTATTTTGTAGTTAGAGTGATCATAAATTACTAAAATATTATTATAATAGTCTTTTATGTTAATTTTTAGAAGAAATATGTCATTAATTTTATCAAAAAATGATACTAATTAATTGATTTTATCTATAAATTAACAGAAATGATTAAATTAGTAACTTGTTTAATAATTTAAAGTGACTCCAGATATAAAAAATAAATATGAATCAAAATTGCATAAACTTAAAAGTTTGGAGACGAACCTAACAATTTACAAAAAAAAAAAAAAAAAAAAATGAGAAAGAAAAAAAAGAAAAAGAGAGAGAAATCAATGTTTGTGAAAAGAAATGAGCATGTTTTTAATATTATTTACTGTCACCTTGTGTAGATTTGATTTTTTTTTTGTTTGGGGGGGGGGGGGGGGCGCGGATTGTATTATATTAGTTTTAGTTTTTAGTATTTTTTTTATTTCTATTTCTATTTTTTTAAGAACAATTTGCTGGGTTTTAGTTTGGTTTTCTTCGTTTGCTATGTTTTTGCATGATAGTGAGGACGAAAGGGTAGAGAAGGGGTTTTTTTTTTTTTTTTTTTTTTTTTTGAAAAATGGTTACTTGATATATTAGGGGTATATTGGTATTTTAATGTAAATTAGAAGTTTTTTGACAGCCGTTACTAAAAAGTACCAACTTATATTCTTTTTTAAGAATTCAGGGATCAACTAATAAAAAATAAAAAAAATTTGAGAATCAATATGCATCCTAGTTAGAAGTTCAAAGATTATTATAATAATTTACCCTTATTAAAAAACAAAATATAGTGGTATCTTTTATGATCTGATATCTAGAGTCTCTAATCAGGTTGCTCACTAAATGTCATTGTCCAGATGTGGTCTCTATGTAATGTTAATCTTTTTCAGTAAGGGGAAAAAAAAAAGAAAAGAAAAGAAAAGAAAAGAAAAGACACTAGAATAATTGAGTAGAATTAAACAGTTTTGATGATGTGGGCAATTATTTAAGGCTAAAGGGACTAGTCATTCTGCTACATAACTTCGATCAAACCAATCATTTCTTCTCAAGGCCCAAAAAAAAAAAAAAAAAAAAAAAAAAAAACAAAGAAAACCTAGTCATCTAGTGCAATTTGACATCACCATTACTCCTAGTCTCACCATTTTTTCTTACCAAAAACTGCAGGGGAAAAAAAAAAAAAAACGAAACAAAAGCAAAATATTTTTCTAGTATTTGTGTCTTCTAGAAGGAAGCTTTAGTAAATAAGAGACAAGTGAAGTCACGCAGTTCTTCCACACCACTCCACTACTAACTTGGGTTGTTCCAAAAAATGGGAAGAACCCCTTGCTGCAGCGGCGAAGGGCTGAAGAAAGGCGCCTGGACGGAGGACGAGGACAAGAAGCTCGTTGATTACATCGCCGAACACGGCGAAGGCGGCTGGCGAAGTTTGCCTCAAAAAGCCGGTAATGTGTGGTCTGTGAAATAGTAGATTTTTTTTTTTTTTTTTTTTTGGTTGAATAACAAAATTTGATCTCCAAAAATATTTTTTTTTTTCAAAAAAAAAGGAAGAAAAAGGATCTTACAATCTTGAAGCATTTCATTTTTTTTTTTTAACGAAATGCTATAAATTAATTTAGTTAGTTTTTTTCTTTTTTTTTCTTTGGCTGGAAATTATTAATTTAGTTTGTTTTAGTGCATGGATGTTCATCTTTCTATTTGTTCAGATAATATTAATGGTTTTTTTTTTTTTTTTAAATTGTATTTTTAGGGCTTTTGAGATGTGGGAAGAGTTGCAGATTGAGATGGGCTAATTACTTGAGGCCAGGTATTAAGAGAGGAGAATTTAGTGTCGAGGAAGAGGAGACTGTTATTAGACTACAATCTACTTTGGGAAACAAGTGAGTACTAATATTGATGAGAGTATTCTTTTGTTTTTGGCATCAATTTTGTGTCTCTCTTTACTCTGTTTTTCTATTTTGAGACCAACTTAATGTACCACTGATTTTCTAGGTGGTCAAGCATAGCCAAGCAATTGGTAGGACGCACAGACAATGAAATCAAGAACCACTGGAACACCCGACTCAAGAGACTCGCTGCCGAAAGGCGTGTCATTCGTAACGCAGCGCAAAATTCTCCCGAGGTGCCGGCGGTGAACAGCGACACTTACACCGAGGCTGATAATAGTTCTGAAAAATTACAAGAAATTGAAAATTCTGGCAAGTCCAAAAGTTCGATTTCCCCGTCTTCCAAGCTACTCAACGAGGTCGCGGCGACGCTCAGGGCATCGGGTTCGCTTGCCTTGTTAATGTCCCAACAAGTAGGGACATCCAAGTCACTGGAAGGTAGTTCTGTTCCGAGTGCAAGTTCGGCTCGTTTACTCAACAAAATGGCGACAACTCTTAGTTCATCATCACCAAAATCACATTCTTTGAGTGCGATTAAAGCAATTTTTTCCAAGTCATTAGAAGGTGGTGTTAGTAGTATAAATAATCTTCATTCTGAGAATAATGGAATTGGAAATTCCATTAATAGTCCTGTGGAAAGTACTCCTCAACCCCCCGAAAATGCAGTGCAAGTTTCAAGACAAATGACTGTCTCAGCCTCAGCAAGGCTGCTCAACAGAATGGCCTCAAAATTGGCTCTAACTCAGCATCGGCCGCATTTACTAGTCGTCGATTCAAGAACCGTTTCTAGCGAATCCCCGAATCCAGAGCGGACTAGAACCGAGTCTCTGGCGTCCGAACCGAGTCTTTTGACGCGGGATTCACCACAACTAATATTGTCCCATTCTGATGGAACTACTTCAGGCACTTGTGGTGGTGAAAAATCTTATAATTGCAATCAAGATTTGGCGATAGAAGACAACCGAGATCTGCCATTCCTTATGGAGATTGATGATCATGATCGTGATCATGATGATCAGAAAGAAAAAGATGATCAAAATGTTATTTGTGAATATGATCAGTTGGAGAGTTTCTTAAATGGGATGACTCGGATGAAGTGATCATGACTAGTGCAAGTACTAGTCCTGTGGAAGCCAATATTGCATGTGACTTGGCGGCTGCAAATTTTTGGAATGACTCTTTTTTCGCTGATAAGTTCTTTAATGCTGCAATAATTCAGTGACATTTTTGTCTATATTAAGAACTTATTAGTTCCACCTAAATTTAATAAAACTTCAGTTTGAGGCAAGTTATGCTTAATTGTAAATTTGTAAATATTTTTGTATTTCTTTCTCTATATCAAAATAAATAAATAAATAAGCCTTTTTTTTTTTTATGGTGCTAATTAAGTGGCTAGAGGCATGGACAAATAATTTTTAAAACGATTGAAAAGTAAGGTGGATATTCTGCTTACCAAAAAAAAAAAAAGGGCAAAAAAGCCTGTTGTGTTGGACAAAGGTAAGATCTACATCATATTGAAAAAAGAAAAAAGAAAAAGGCAAAAGAACAATAAAGCAACATATACGTACTAACTGTCTAACCAAAAACCAACTAGCCATCTTTCTTGTATATACTAGAATAAGTCATGGCGTGTTCTTTGTATATAGTTACATTTCTTTTCCACAATAGTAGTTATAAATTTTGTAAAACAATTTTTTTTGATATATTCTAGAATTTGTCTTTTATGAGGAAAAATATTTTTGATGTTATTATGTTTCTTGACCATGACAATTCTTTTAGACTACATTAAAATTTATTAATTTAGCCTAATTTTAATGTTTTCTAAATATATCAAATTTTAGTTGAATAGTAAATAATTTGAACACTCTTCTTTAGATAGTACAAAGTAGTAGAGCATAACTATTCACAAATGACATATGAAAATAAAAATAAGGAGTGCCTTTTAATTCAATTGTCATGATAGACTTTCAATCTAATAGGAAGTGGGCACTTAAACACTCGACAACCAAGACTTAAATAATAGAAACCTCATTGCAAATCCAAAATGCGTGTTTTAAGGAGAAATTAGTTGAAATGAATTTTTTAACTCAAACTATTCAAAATAGTAAATGTAATACAAAAAATAAAATAGGAAGCTAAAAAAAAAAGAGAGAGAGCAAGCATTCAGTTGAATCAAGCAAAGAAGTGTACCACAGGGAAAAAAAGTGTGCACGTGATGAGTGAGTATTTTACTCACGAATCAAGCATCTTTAAGCTTAAGTATTTATGAAAACCTCAAGCTTTTGTGTTGTTTTGATGTCTTTTGAATATTGTGTAGGTGAAAATAGAAAATGAGACACAGTGTGGGATTTGTGTAAAAAATGAAGGCTTTTGGAAGACTTTCGACTTGCCACCAAAGAGCCTGCGCCGCCCCAGTCTAGGAAGCCCAACTTTGGGAAGAACCAGCGGTGTGGGCACGCCACCCAGACGTGCGCCCACACCAACGTCCCTAGCTGAGAAAGCCTCCTATACAGCAAGGGTGGCGCTGCTGCGCCACTAGGCGCGCAGCTGCGCCCTGCTTCGTCCCTGTTCTGCTCAAGCTACGAAATTTGGGCCATTTTGGCCCCTGGATTGGATTGGATGGTGGAGATTAGTCAAAATTTAAGGGTTTCATCATATTCTACTACAAGAGGCACACTTTTCAAGGAGGATTTTTTGGAGACCCATTTATCCAAGAAAACAAGATTGAAGATTGGAGATTCTAGGTTGATTCCTTGAAGGTCCAAGCCTCGGAGATCATTTTCTTCCCTATTTCTTCTCCTCCATCCCTCTAGTTTTCCATTTTCATTTGGATTTTGTATTTGTGATATTGTGTTGAACATGTTTTCAAGTATGAACATCATAATGATTGTGGTGATGGATTTATCTATGTGTGGCTAGAATTTATATTCTAGGGGCCATATATAGCTCTTTTTGAACTATGTTATGAATATTTAGCAAAGTGTTAATGAAACTTCATTTCAATTCATTTGTGTTACTTGATGCTTAATGCTTTTAATTTATTGAAAAATAAATTAAATGATTTACATTATGAAATTGATGCTCGGGAGAGATTATTTTCATGGTCCGGAATTGGGTAACACAATCTAGGTAGTTGTGAGTCCTGGAGGAGGAGAACCCTTAGATAATCACAATTAGAGGCTAGGTTGTCGAGAGACCGGGAGGTACTTAGCACCTAGTTAATCTAATTAAGGGGTAAACTTAATGAGTGTATAGTTAGTCAAGCCAGATAGGAATATTGGCTTCGATATTTATACATATTATTTCACTTTACGCTTAGGAGAGATAGTGAGATTACATTAGTACTCTTGATTAATGAATTAGGTGGAATAAATTAACACTTGCTAAATAAGATTGACATAGGTATATTAGAGTGAAATCAAGACCCTAGATACATTCCCATAGTTTTATTCAATTGTGAAAGTGTCTCTCTTATTTTATTTCAATTATTGCCTTCGTTAATTTTAGTACTTTAATTTTCGTGTTTATTGAATTTAGTTTCACTCTTTGGGTGCCTAAATAAAATCTAGATATTCTAATTGCAATAATTAGTTTAATTCTTAAATTCTCAATCTCTGAGGACGATACTCGATCTTTTGATCACTTTATTACTTGAAACTACTCGTACACTTGCGAGTTCGAACACCACCAACATGTGAGAATTTTGAGCATACAATATTAAGAACGTATTCGTGAAAACAAATCTTTTAATTAGAGCCCCTAAAAAATGTAATTAGGAATATGAAAATTAGAAAATTTAACACAAAAAAAAGTAAGCATTCAATTGAAACAAGCAAGCAATGTTTAAGGGGAAAAAAAGTGCATGTGGAAGAATTTAACGTGAAATATGGTTAGAGGTTGAAATGCACATATAACTCCGGGGAGGTGAATGCCCTACGTGATATATACCTAGGTTAACACGATGATAACGAATCAAACTCAAATATTTGATAAAGAGAACGAGTATCCTATCAACCTACCTAAAGAACGTTAGAAAGTTGAATACACTAAAACTGGACAAATGTAATTAAAAATTTGAAGAAAAAAGATATATATATATAAAAGAGAAAAAAAGAAAAAGAAAGAAGAGAGAAAAGAGTATCCCCACCCCAAGAGAAAATCCGTATTCATATGAATTTTTGAGGTCTATTTGCGTCGTATCTATAAAATAAGGTCATGTTTGGTAACCGGTCTTGTTTAAACTTTTTTTTATCTTTTTCCCCAAAATTTTTTGTCTTTTTCTCAAAAAGTTTTTTGTCTTTTCTAAAAAGTCAACAAAATTTACTATTTAAACTTATCAATTTCAACTCAAACTTACACACCAAACACCCCCTAACTATTCATAGAAAGCAAAAAACTTTTTACTGTTCAAGGTATTTTCGTCCATAACTATTTGTTTTGGACGAAAATGTTTTGAATTTAATTTTTAGTCATTCAATTTCTTTTTTTTTTTTTTATAGATAATTTAGTTCCTTTTTTGTATGGGTCAAATTTTTTATTTTAATCCTTTTATCCTTTTTAGTATTTTTTTCATGCCTCTCTTTTTATTTTTTTCAGGTCCTTTGTTGTTTTTTTTATTTTTTGTGAGTATTTTTTTATTTTTTTTATATAGATAATTTTTTTTCAAAATATATTCAATATGTGCAAAACATATTCTTTAAACTAGTGTAATTTAAAACGACGTGACAAAAAACAATCCCATGATTGTGCACGATATAATTTATTGAGCAAACGAACATGAAAAGCTCTCACTTCCCCCCGTTTTTTTTTTTTTTTTTTTTTTTTTTTAACCAACATGAAAAGTCTCTTTAGTTTTGTGTGCAATTGCTTTTCAGAATATGAAAAGTATCTTTCAACCGTGAAAAGAAAACTCGATAATTTTAAATGAAAAAGTCTCTTTATTTTTAGAATAAGATAGTATTTAAATATGTAAAAAAAAATCTTTTTAAAAATAAATAATTATTTGAAATGAGAAAAAATAATATTGATAATAAAATATTATGAGAAGGTTTTAAAATAATTCTTTTATTTTTCGAAAAAAATGTTGTACAAAATAACTTTAAAAATAAGATAATTTTTCTTATCCAAAATCAAATGGAAAAAATTAGTAAAAATATTTATTTGTAAAAAAATTTCAATTTCTGAAAGTGGACATGTCACCCAACTAAGGGGGTGTTTGGTGTGTAAGTTTGAGTTGAAATATTTTAGTTTCAATAGTAATTTTTGTTATTTTTTAGAAAGATAAAAAAAATTTTCAGAAAAAGATAAAAAAAATATAATTTTACTTGAGTGAAACGAATCAACCAAATAAGTCCTAAAAGCGTAATAGGAGGAGGAAAAAAAAAAAAAAAACAGAGTAGTTTTCCCTCTAATAGAGTAAATCCTATATAACCAGTGGGGAGTTATGGCCCGTCCTATTGTGGCATCTACTTTTAGCATAGATTATGGTGAGTGAGTCAGTCTATGTGGTAATGGTATGGATCCACACAGTAAATACAAATCAGCTTTCATCGCTTTTATATTTTTATATTAAAATAAGAGAGAGAAAATAAAAGTGCAAGTGACGAAGTTATAATAATACGTTTGTATTGTGAATTTGAACTTAAATTTTTAATTTTAATTTTAATTTTTTTAAAAAAATATTAATTTATTTTAATTTAAAATTTTTATCTCAAATTCGAATTTTAAATGGATGTTAAGCCTTTGTTAAGAATATTATTTTATATTAAATTTTTTATATTTATTTTTGTCTTTTTTTTATTTTAAAAAAAGTATTCAAAAATTTAAATTAATTTTTAAAAAGTTATTTAAACTTTAACTCAAAAAATTTAGTTTGAACGAGTGAATGAAACTTAAAGTAATTGTGGATTTGATCAATTTCTCGCCCAATAAAAAATCTTCTCCACTGCTTTACCTTTTCACCTTTTTCCTGGACAAAAAGACAAAGATGCTTGGTGCCTTCATCTTTTTCCTTTCTCAATGTTTTCCATATGTATTTATTTGCACTCTACATCCTTCGAATGTGTTTTTCTAGTTATCATCTTATTCCACTCTTTTCATATTAGAGATGATTTTCATAAAATATCATGATTTGTTATGAAAAGAAAAAGAAAAATTTTATTTTCCTTTCTTTTTCCCCCTTTTCTTTTCCGCCTTAGATTTTATTTTTTAAGGTACGTTATTATTATTATGATTATTTTTTGTTGTTTGGAGATTTTTTGAACGTATTTAATTGTTGAAATGTTAGTGGAAGAGGAAGATATAGATGAGGAAATTGTGAATAAGATATTTAATTCTTATTTTATTTATATATGATTTATGGGTCTTTACACGAAAAAAAAAAAAAGGATATATGAAGTAAATTTATTTCTTATTGATATGAAATAACGTGTTTAACTTTTTTGAAAAAGAAAAAAACATTTCCATAAAAAAAGTAAAATTTTAGTGTAAAAAAGCTGATATAAAGTTGGCCCATTAAATATTGATTTGAAGACAGCCACTTATTCTTGTTGGAAATAATGCCACTCTAATTTACACAGTAACCAAAAAAAAAAAAATTCACCTTTTCAATCACAAAGAGACAAATTCAGTATTAACATCAGGTACTTTTTCTCATTTTAATATAATTTTTTTGGTTTCTTTTTCCAGTTAATGAAAACAGAAGTATTTTGATTTTTTTTTCTTTTATTTTTCTGGTAAGGACATATATATGCATTTGCATACCCTTATTTTGTTCACTTCTGTTCCTTTTCTTTTCATCCTTAACCATTCAGGATTTTTTTTTACCCGTTATTACTTCAGGTTGATGTTTAAATGCATAAATTTAAACTAATTTGAACTATTGGTTATTATTATTATTATTGTTGTTATGGAAGAAACAAATACGGATCTCATTCGAGGAGACATGGAAAAGAAGTTCTAGAAGTTGACTTTACAGAAAACTGAGAAGTTGATTCATCAACCATAATTTTTCATATCTGAAATTCCCATGAGTATGTAACTTGAAACTTTGTTGCAAAACGCATATATACAAACCTAAGAAAAAGGAAATATGCATCAAGATATAGGGGCATAAATCTAACGACCCGATTACGTAGGTCATAATCATACTTATTTAAATTAAATATTAGTTTTATATATTTAAACTTTTTAAAAATTTTAGAATATATTTTTTTTAAACACAACATAAATAAACTAATCCTTATAGGTAAATTTTACCGTGTATATACATTACTTATTTAACAAATTATAAAGTTACACATAACCCTTACATTTAACCGAAGTCTTGTAACATCACATACGTAGCATAATACAAACTATTTAAATATATATGTACACATTTATAGTTCAAAAGAGTTTGCGGAAAAGTCTGTGTAGTGGTATCCCACACCGTCATTCACTTGCCGTATCGTCTACATGGCCCATCAAATTAAGCTACAGACTTTTTACCTACAGTATGAAATATACTAATGAGTTCACACTCAGCAAGTACAAACTTAATCTCACAGAAACATAATAAGCATCGTATAACTTATGAGTGCACCATTTATTGTCGATAATGAATCTCTTATCTTCCATTATGGATTTATTATCTTACTTAACATGTGGGCCCTTTGTGTACGTACCGGATGCGCGCAATCTACAGAAAGTTAGTGCTTGCAAGGTCCCTAACAATTTTGGGAATATTGAAACATACATAATCCTCCACGATCTATGGAAGGTTGGTGCGACACTCTACTTATTTTGAGTTAATCTTAGTCTTATTACTTAATTCTTGATAAGTATGCTTAAAATCATACTTCTACATGAAGTCTTTAACAATGGCTAGTTCTAAGACTAAGATTCTTATTAACTTGTGATCTTGTTAGTCATGATGCATATGATACATACATATGGCATAACATAAAGATCAATGGCATAAAATAACTCGTGGCATGTTTATAAAACATGACACTATTTTAAAACATGAAAATGTTGTAAACTATGACATAATAGTAAAGTATAGCATAGTTAAAATCATGATATTATTGAAATATGATATTATTGTAAAACATGGCATAATTGAAAAGTATGTCATAGTCGTAAAGTGTGGTAAATACATGATTATGACATATTGGTAAAAACATGACATATAAATAAACATGACATATCATGTAAATCATGACATACATGTAAACATGTCATACTTGAAAATAACGTTTACTATTTTTCATACTGTAGGCGAGGTTTATACTTACAAACTGTCTTACGCTCTTGTCCTAGCATACCAAAAGGCAATGCAACATGTTATATTCATGTTTCCAGACAGAGCATAAGAATTACTCTGCATTACTAATTAACAAACCATAAGTTAAAATATCTATTATAACATATTACTTAAATAATAAATCGGTCTCCCAACCGATTAATTATCTTCTTAGTCACTATTAGCTTAAGTTATGGAAATGTTGTTATACTCTTAAGTAACTTTGGTATAAGAAGAAGATCGAATAAGTTACCCTCTATTTAAAACTTAACTTGATTTTTAGTAGTTTCAGCCTATTTTTGCTTTAGGTCGATAACCACCAGCTTGATTAATTTTCATAAGAGTTCTTCACATTGTATTTTCTTTGCTTAAAAATGTTTTGTTTACTTAGAAAATATGTTTACTTCTTAAATTAAGCATTTCTTGATACAATACTTAAAATTATATATTGTAATACATAATATGCATTTAAGGTTTAAAAATCACTTGTGAAATCTAAATGGATTTAAACCTCTTTTAAAATATTTTTGTAAAACCATCGTTCCTTTTTAGAGAGGTCACAAAACCTTAAAAACTGATTTCAAAACATCATTTTTAATTTGGTTGAATGTATGTGTGCAGTAATTTACTCTTTCATGCACAGTTTTAAAAATTCAGTTCTATCTTAAAATCGGTTTAGAATTTGAAAAATTTTCCTACGCAGAAGTTATAGATCTTGTCGAAACCTACAATTTAGTGTTTTCCTGAAGCTTAAATTTGTCTCTAGCTTAACCATTTTGCCCCTTGAAAGTTTTTGGCCAGGTACATTTTCCTAGACCGACCAGTTTTGGAAACTGATAAAAACGGAGGCCTTTGGAGCCTTTTTTTCAAATATTGTCCACTATGTCCCCTAGGATTTTCTGTGTTCTACAACTTTGCAATTATAATTTTGTTTAAATTCGGCCTCTAAGAGGCTCAAACTTGAGTTATCAGAAAACTATCCAAATTATTCCAAAAATTAGTAGTTTTTGGTTCTATTTTAAAAGCCCGCACACACTACCTTGAACGGTCTAAGCTGTGAGCCTAAATCATCATGTAGCTTGTTTGACTGATGCTCCATTCATAACTGAATTAACCATACTCTCGTTCTTAAAATTTAACAATTAATTTGCCTATTTTCTTGAAGAACACAATATTGATAACATACTAATTTATCAAGTTGTGTTTTTATGTTGATCTCATAGCCAACTTGCGTAGTCACCAAACTTGAACATATAAGAGCATAATCACATGCACATAATCGTCAAAACTAATGTTAAAGCATAAAATTGAACCTAAGTTTAGAACTAGCATATCAAGCTAACCAAAGCATAAATCAAGCATTAGAGACTATAAAACAAAAAAATAATTGAACATGAGCTTATGCTCTTACATCTAATAGCTTAAAATACACTTAAATTCCATAAAACCAAAACTAATTAAAGCTTTAGTTAAGGGATCAAGAAATATACCTCTAAAGCTTGAAGAAAGTGGGTTCTAGGTCTTGGATTTAAGAAAAGATCATTATCCTACTTCTTTATGAAAACCGAGCACCAAGAATGCTTTGTGATCTTCTATATATATATATATATATATATATATATATTAGTCTAAGAACTAGAAAGAAATGAGAGAAGATAGCAAATGGTCTAATTTCCACCACTTACATCTATTTATAGGTGGAATTTTTGAATTTTCCTATAATTAAATTTTTATCTTCTAATTTCCTTGGTTTATATAATTGGCCGTAAAACACAATTTTTTGACTCCCTTGTCCCCATGAAATTCGGCCATATGTGGTTTTTGTGCCAAAAAATTCTTCTTATGTTTATCTCTTGAATTATCTCCATAACTTCAATAAATCACATAATTGTATAATTATCCTTAATTATTTAGTCACCAAGTAATGTCATGTTTGGCCTTCCTAATAGGTAGTCAATTTTCTTAATAATCCTGATAATACAAATACTGTTCTAGCTACCAATAGTCTAATGATACTAAATTACAGTCTAAAATTTATCTGTTTATAATTGAACCGTGTATAGGTTTTTCTTAGGGCTTGTTCGCCACATAATTTTTATTGCTCGAAATATTATTCTAGACTATTTTAGAATGTTCCTAGTCCTTATTTTTAATTATGTATCCGCAATGACGGTCAGTCATAGAATAATTTCAATATTGCTTAAAAAAATTACATTACCGCCTTAATCATGTTATAAACTAGTCTGGTCATTTATTGACCAGAACAATACCATAAATCATGATTTTGCCTTTTTCACTATAAGGCCTCTTACTTGATTTGATGAACTATTATTGAGTCTTATTGGATTATAATTGCTCAAATATATATTGTGATAATAAAATTATGAATTTCATATTGATATTCATAATTTTCATGAAACATCACATAAACATATATTACAGACTTATATTTCTTTATATATAAGAAAATCACAAATTAGTCAAAAAGTTTGGTTGTTGCAATAAAAGTAAAATATATAGCTTGGAGAAGCTTTTGCAGTAAAATGCATGTCCATTTGACTAACACGTAGGAGCATGCAAGCAATAGATTTCAATGTTAAACATGTAAAAACGTGTTCTACAAAAGAACGAATTTGTTTGACAGGATTTTTTGGACTCTACCTCTGAGGCACAATAAGAAGGCCATCTCGAAATAAGCCATAGGCACATTAAGTGAATGAATGACTCTTGATTTGCATGTCCTCTTCAAATTTGGACTTCAGTTCATCATGGACTTGATTTAAATTTAGTCCTCTGAGGTTACAGAATAACCAAGAAAATTGCAAAGTACAAAAATTTAGTCAAAGTAAGGAAAACCTGTCATTCAAAACAAAATCCAATTCCAATCCACTGAAAGTCTCCAAATCTCGTGACACCAGAAGTTCAAAACTGATTCAAAACATTTTCCTGCATTTTCTCAGTAACCAAGCAGATGGAGAGCTGACAGCAAGAACTCATCAAACTGAAAAAGGATTTATCATTCTCAACAACAAAATCAAAGATTCAAGAGAAAAAAGCTTCGATCCAAGAACACTCACGGTATTGCCAACCGGTGGTCACGTATCGATAAATGTTTCTACAATTTGTACGTCTCTTCTCAGAGGAATTAACACGAACATTTGACAGCATAAGTATACGCTGGAATTGTAGTTTTCTTTTGGTCGTCCTATAGTATCCTGTCCGCTCAATGAGTTGCTTCTATATGTTATTTGGTAATTCCTTTGCTTACAACATAATACCAATGCCCATGTCTCACGTCCTCCTTCCACACATTCCCGTCTCATAGAAACCAAAGTTTTATTTCAGGGAAAAAAAAAAAAGATAAATAAAACCTTCAAAATACAAGTCTTTTCCTTGCAATAAGAAACTCTACTGACTTTAACGAAATTAAAAGGAAAAAGAGACTAATTCAGAAAATCACATATATTCTTGCAAAGTTTCTACGAACACACCAAACGGAAATTTGTAAATTTTTTATACTTACCGAAATTAGTTTCAACGGAGGACGAAGGGGCGCCAAAACTGACCATGTCCACGATTGGCCGGCGGCGGTGGCCGTTCAATTTCTGTAGACTTTAGACCCTTCAACTTACAGTTTTCTTTTTTTTTTTTTTTTTTTTGGCCTACGAAGAAATTGAGAAAGAGAAAGATCAGGGGAATAAGATCATACCGTAAAGGACTTTTTGGCACGCTTGTTTTGGCGGGCACTTGAAGAGTGCTAGTTTTGGCGGGTTTGATGATTTTTTTTTTTTTTTTAATATGTGGAAAGACGTGGGTTTGGGGATTTTTTTTTTTTTAAAGTAAGTTTCGGGAATTACCACTTCTAGTAATAATTATTATTATTGTTATTATTTATTTTTTAGCTATGAGATTTGACGTTTGAGAGGATCTAGTTGATTGTGATGGATTTTTTTTATGTTTTGTTTTGTTTTGTTTTGTTTTGTTTTAATTTGATTGAGATGTTTTTACTTTAAAAGAAAAAAAATTTAAAAAAATGAAGAATCTTAGAAAAATATATTTTTAAAGATCATTTAAAAATAAAAACTATAAGATAGTAATATTGTTTTCCAAAAAAAAAAAAAAAAAAAAAGAGAGAAATATTATAATTTTTTTCTTCAAACTCAACAAAAAGAAGGTTAAAAAATGTGGTTAATAGAAGTGGACAGATGATGGGATAAAGGTCTGTTTTTTGTTTATATATATTATTTGAAAGTTACAAAAAGATTGTATAGAAGAAATAAAATAATAACTAGGGGAATGATTGTATAGAATATTGTATGATCGTATTTTAGCTCCGAATGTGTTTTATTAAAAAAAAAAAAAAAAAAAGAAGATGTAATTGTTATGTATTTAGAAAAAAAAAAAAAAAAAGCATAGAAAATATAATATTTAATTCAGTTCAATTACGATATTAAATCCAAATAGGATTAGATAGTTGATTTTGATAATTTGAATTTAAAATTAATAAATTAATTATGAACATCTTCATCTTTCTGGATTATTCTAAAAAAAAAAAGTATTTTGGAGGAAATTTACATAAAGATATGACTAGTTAACTTCGGCAACTAAGACCAATAGATGACTGTCAGTCACCGAGTCAACTAGTTCAGGTGACTTCTATGTTCAACAACGTCGGAGTCGCGCAAATCTTGGCTGCTTCATGAGCGAACAACTGACTCCACGCGCTCTCTCTATGAGCAAATTTAAATCTTGGCTTCTAGAATTTAAATTTTGGATATGATAATTGCTTAGTGTGTGTGTGTATATATATATATATATTTTTTTTTTTTTTTTTTTTTTGTTGAGGAAGTTTAGTGTGTTTTTATTTTATCGTAATCGTTTTATTTGGTTTTTTTTTTTTTTTTTTTCCTTTTAAGAATTTTACGATTTTGGAGATGTTTACATTAGTGGATTATTATAACTGATATGTTAGAATATGGAAAATTCCAAAGAACAGAATAAATAATTCGGTGGAATATTAAAAATCTAGTATAATATTAACAATCTAGGAGAATATATTTGATAGTCCGGTATAATATATATATAAAAAAAAAGAATAATCTGTTAGATTACTAAAGTAATAATGTATGTGATTACTCACTAGTAAATGGAGTAAAAGATGACCGATCATTTTATATTGAAAACTAAAATAAATAAATAAAAGAAGCTTGTAGATTACGTAAAGGTAATTGGTAATCTATCAGAATCTCTTCAGCCTTCAAAAATTGTCGTTGGCCCGTATTAATTTCATTGACATCTTCCGGTTTACCTTTTTGATAGGTCGGGGTAATCTTGAAAGACATATTATGTTGACATTTGACATATTATATGCCAGGTCAATCCTTTGATGAAACCTGTAGATGATGGGATTTACGGTCAAATTTAGATTTGAAGTTAATCGGTAAGAATCAGCATAGAAAATAACTCCACTGAAATTTAAAGAGGTTCGTCGGGAATATGCTACGTCCCCTGAGTCTAGAGTATTATCATGTATGGAATTATGAGATTACAAAGTTACAAGAGTTTTTTGGAAATTTTAGCAAAATTTTTAGTAAGGTAAAGGGAAGAAGATCCCTAAATGTGAGGGGTCATTCCCTATTTATAGAATGAAAGTAGTGGTTTTGGATTCCTAGGGAGATAATAGACAGTTCCCCATTTCCCTGATAATTCGGGATGTGTATGAGAACGTGGACCACGATTGATTTTGGGTTAAACGGTTATAGAAATTGAACCTTCATTGTTAAAGATTCACCCTCTGATGTTGAACCATCACATGTTGAACAGTGAAATGGTTGTTATTCACGATGGGCCTAAAAATCGTGAGGCCCACATCGAGCGAACGAATGTCACGGTTCGATGTTCACCAATCCAAAATTGAATGCTGAATCGAGTAAAAGGACTTTATGGTTTTATGGGCTTTCCAGGGAACCTTCGGGACCCATATCGAATGATTGATGGACCATGACATGAAGTTTAGTGGACCCTTCATTGGAAGTGACTTGTCGGACGTTAGATCAAACCCAAGACTCCAGATGGTGTATGTGATATTGAATGCATACTAAACAGTCAATGGACCATGGTTTGATGCCAATTGCTCGTTGATTCACCGGTCATCATAATCTGGGTATTATATAATGGGGAGACGAAATTTGACCCTAACAATACTCCACAAATGCAATAAAAAGAACAATTACTAATTCTCACTGAATTCCAAAACTATACTATCATCCACTTGGATCACCATCTTCAGTAGTTGTTATTTTCTGATGTAGGACAAGAAATCGGAAAATTAGAGTTTATAATAAATTAAATTTGATACCACTTGACATAACATATTAGAAAAGTGACTAAAATAAATTAAATTTGATAATATTATTGGTGAAAAACTAAATGAATTAAAAATCAAGAACCCTATTTATAGGCTAATGAATCCTAACTTGTTTAGAAATTCTAAGTCAAAAAGAATTCTTAATCCAAATCCTAATAATAAACAATAAAAAATCATAACGAAACTCAAACTGAACATAAAATATTTAAATAAAATAGGAATTCTAATTAAACTCTAACTTTCCAATGTCTTGTCCTACATCAATTTCACACCAATACAATGTGTATTTGGTTAAATGTCAAACAATCAATTTACCGAAAAGAAAGATTCAAATATTCAAGTGCACTTAAATGTTTTTTTATTATTTTATACTAATTTAGCTCAAAATTCAATCCAAATTTTCACTTTTATAGAAATTCATACCTTTGTTTTTTCTATCTTTTCAATATTTGTAAGTTATCTTCAACCAAAACTATTCAAATAAATTTTAATTTAAATACACAATTTAATTTAAAATTTGAATGCAAATATTCAGTTTCAATGAAAAATCAAATGTAATTTATGATCCAAACAAACAAGCACTATTTTTGTTTAACTCAATCATAATTTCCAATTTCAAAGGAATACTCAAATAAGAGTTCCCAATGCAATTTAAAAGTATACTACCTGAGAAATTAGAAATAAATCCAAATATTATACCTATTCGAACCTTTGACACTGTTGACTTTTTATCAAATTTCAATAAAATGCTCATTTTGGTTGGAACGAACGTTTAGATTGTTTTTGTTTTTTGTTTGCTGCCCATGTTTTTTTTTTTTTTTAATAATCTTTTTGCAACTTTCTCTTTAAAATTTATATATATATATATATATATATATTTATATTTAAAATGTGCTTCTTTGTTTTTACTTCGGATTGCTTTGTCGTTTGTTGCCCAAGTTTTTTTTTTTTTTTTTTTTTTTCTTTTTTCTTTTCGCTTTGTTTGTTGCCCATGTTTTTTTCCTTTAAAATCTTATATCTTTTTATTTCAAATGTGTGTCGCCATTTTTTTTTTTTAACTTCCAGTTTTCTCTTAAATTAATAATTTTGTTTTAAAAAATATGCTCACCTAAATAATTTTCTTACGTCTTTTGAAATATTATCTCATCTAAGATGACTTTCAAAATTAAAATTTTTTCTAATCGCACAAAACATTTTTGTTTTGGTGTACGTTGTTTTTTTTTAAATTATTTTTTTGAAGTTTTTTTTTTTTAAAAAATCTTTTTTATTGAAGTAAAATTTTTACATTTATATTAATTATTATTTTATTTAATATTATATCTCTTTATTTTAAATTTATACCACCAAATACTTTTTCTTCTACTTTATCTCTATTCTGGAATAATTTTTTTTGTCTAATATGTAGGTTTTATTGCAACCACCACCTCACTTAAATATTTTCCTTACACCTTTTTCTAAAAATTTATCTTATTATTTCTGTATGTTAAAATGATATTTACCTTATAAAAGCTTAGTTAATTTTTTTTTTCACTATACCCAAAAAATTTAGCAAAAATTTTACACGGACTTGCATTATAAACTAGCTTTTGTGATAAAATTTAAATTAAAAATTGTTTAGGTACCTTTTTATTTTAAATCAGAATTCTTTAAACTTACGTGAAGTTCAAAAACTTTTTCAAATGGAAAAAGAAGCAGATAAATATGTACAAATGGACAGAAGAGTAGTGATCATTTTTTTTTTTTGGTTGAAAGTGGTGATAAAATATTTACCTTACATACAAATATTAAGTAATATTATATATGATAACTCCTTCAGGAAAAAATGTATATATGTATATATATATATATCCTGAAGAAAAGGATGAGTATAACTACCAAAAAAAAAAAAAAAACTACCTACACCCGGTTAATAATAAATATCTCTTCATTTATAATATTAAAATTCAACTTAAAATAGTTAAGTTGGCAAATTGCTAAAAGAAGAGGCGGCAGACTAAAATTTTGTAGTTGACGCTAAAATGGTTTTTGGACAACAAAAAATTGGCGCTTTGTTTTTTAATTAAATTTTCATTATTAGTTAAATAGTAATTTAGTATCCCGTCCAAAACAACTCAGTGCCACACATAAAATAACTTTTTTCTTTCTGCTCATCATCCATCTTTTCTTTCTGTTTCATACAAAAATCTCAGGACAACTTGGTGCTGAAAGGTAATTTATGTTTTCATCTTATTTCTTTGCTTTCTATTTATTGTAATTGGTTTTGCAATACTTTTGATGCAGTTGTCTGTCGCCTCGAAATTGAACACTAGTCTTTGCCATCCGATTGCCTTAGAGCCTCTGCTACGGTTTCATCCGTCAGCTTGAAATTGAACACACATCTTTGCCATCTGATTGCCCCGAATTAGAGCCTCCACTACGGTTTCGTCCCACGTATGCATCAAATTCTTGCAGAAATTCCCAATAAATGTTTCTCCTTCCTCATGAAGGTCGTCCTTTTATTGGGCACCTTTATTTTTCTAAATCCTTATATTGCGTTTTAGAAGAAGAAACCAAAAACTTCAATGGAGAAAACCTAATTTATCCAAGATTCACCATGTCAAATCATCGAGAGAATAAAAGCGGAAGCATACCTTGATCCATGGGAAGGAGACAATTGCGGGTTATAGATCTTCCAATTCAATACGATTTTTCTTTAGAGAATAATCTTTGTATTCTTACTGATGATGAGATGTCAGAGAGAATAGGAATGAACGTATATTATGAATTAGGGACCATAGCCGTTTAATATAACTGCAGTAATTATACATTTTATATTTTCATTTTGGCCCATCATAAAATTAGAAATATGAAATTAGGTCTTTATACATAATAAACCCATATCATATTTAATGCCCAATGCCCAATGAAAATTAACCTTAATTAGATCACTTTAAATGGGCTGAATTTTAAGATAGTATATAATACACATTTAATTACATATGTAGGTCCACATATTTAATTATTTTCCAACAATCTCCCACTTGGGCCACATATGTTTCCTTACAAAATGTACATAACTTTATGAGCTCAAAATCTCTGAACAATCTCGTCCATTTAATTATACCAATATAGGATCAAAGCGATCTTCATAACATATAACGTAACTAAATCCATCAATGATCACGTATATCGATATAATCAAATGACATAGATCAAGTATGGATGTGTAGCATGGAAATTACATGCAACGTGATCTAAACATGCCTATTTCCAACTAGTTCAACTTTATTCTTTAATGAGATCATGTTAAAACAAAACAGAGTGAAAATAAACTGAATTCTTTATTTTTGCAGAAAATATCCATAAACACAAAAAAGTATCCAAATGAAATGAAATAGCATCTACATACAAACTCCCACTAAACTAGCATATCATCAAATGATATGACACCCATATGAGCAATGTGCTCATGAAAGATCTTGGGTGGAAGCCCTTTGGTAAATGAATCCACAATCATGGAGTTTGTATTAATATGCTTTATAGACACCTGACCACTCTAAACTCTTTCTTTAACAACTAGGAATTTGATATCTATATGCTTTGACTTCGATGAGCTCCTATTGTTGTTGGAATACAATACTGCTGACTTATTATCACAAAACAACTTTAATGGTCTTTCAACACCTTCCAAAATCCACAGCCCAGTGACAAAATTCCGCAGCCATATTCCATGGTTGGATGCCTCATAACATGCTGTAAACTTCGCTGCCATGGTGGAATAACCTATGAGTGTTTGCTTGGCACTCTTCCAGGAAATAGCTCCTCCAGCTAGCATGTAGATATAGCCTGATATGGATCTTCAACTGTCTTGGCATCCAGCAAATTCCGAATCAGAAGATCCAATGATCTCCAGTTGGTTTGATCTCCTATATGTGAACATGTAATCCTTTGTTCCTTGCAAATACCGCATAACCCATTTGGCTGCTTTCCGATAATCCATCCCAGTGTTACTCAAATATCTGCCTAGCATCCCAACAATGTATGCTATATCTGGACGTGTACAAACTTGAGCATACATTAGACTCCCAACAGCTGATGCATAAGGAATCTTCTGCATTTGTTTAACTTCAAGGTCATTTTTAGGGTACTGATTGAGACTGGACTTGTCATCCTTAGCAACAGGGGTGTCACCTGATTTACAATCCTGCATGCCAAATATATTAAGTACCTTTTGATATAGCCCTTTTGTGATAACCTAAGTATACCCCGAGAGCGATCTCGATGTATTTGTATGCCTAAAACAAAAGAGGCTTCACCAAGATCTTTCATTTCAAATTTCTTTGAAAAAATATCTTGGTTTCATGCAACAAGCTTGCATCGTTGCTAGCAAGCAGTATGTCATCGACATATAGTACTAGGAAGATATGCTTACTCCCAATGAACTTGTGGTATACGCAATCATCAACTACATTCATCTCAAAACCAAACGAGACTATTACTTGATGAAATTTGTAATACCATTGACGGGAAGCTTGCTTAAGTCCATAGATAGATTTTTTTAACTTGCAAACCATCCTCTTTGGGTCTCCTGACACAAAGTTTTCTGTTTGCACCATATAAATTTTTTCATCAATATCACCATTGAAAAACGTCGTCTTTACATCCATTGATGTAACTCAAGATCAAAATGTGTCATAAGTGCCATGATAGTCCTAAAAGAGTCTTTCGTTGAAACCGGAGATAAAGTCTCTTTGAAGTCAATACATTCCTTTTGAGTAAAGCCTTTTGCAACAAGATGAGCCTTATATCTCTCTACATTGCCCATCAAATCCCTCTTAGTTTTAAATATTCATTTCCAACCAATGGGCTTTGTACCTTCAAGCAATGGAACGAGATCCCAAACGTCATTGTATTTCGTGGATTTAATCTCTTCATTCATGACCTTAATCCAATTTTGAGAGTTAGAACTTTGTATGGCTTGATGAAAGTTGATTGGAACATCTTCCATCACTCCAATGTCATCCTCATGTTTTTGGAGAAAGACTATGAAGTCATATGGAACTGCATTTCTCCTTTCTTTGTGGATCTACTCAATGGTATTTGTTTTTAAGGTTGTTGAGTTTGCTCTTCAGGAACAATTACTTCATCTTGTATGGGAAGTTCTTCAACATTGTCTTGATGTTCTGGACTTGCTACTTGATCAATGTCAGGAATCGAAACTTGATCATTGTCAAAAGCAATTGTAGGAATAGAAATAGATTCCTCGTCAAAGACAAAGTCTTTAACCTTATTTCTCCCCCAAAACTCAATATCCTCAAAGAACGTTGCAGTTCCCATATCGAAAATGGACTTAATAGTGGGATCATTAAACTTATAACCCCTTGATCTTTCAGAGTATCCAATAAAATAGCAACTTATCGTTCTGCAATCCAGTTTCTTTTCATTTGGCCTATAAGACCTTGCCTCAGCTGGACATCCCCAAATGTTAAAATGCTTCAAATTAGCTTTCTTGCCCGTCTAAAGCTCATAAAGGGTTTTGGCTGCTGCCTTAATTGGTACTCTGTTGAGAATATAAGCTGCAGTCTTTAGTACTTCTCCCTAGAGAGATTTTAGCAAGGTGGAATGACTAATCATACTTTTTACCATGTCCTTAAGCATCATATTTCGTCTCTCAGCTACACCATTCATGCTAGGGGATCTCGGCATAGTATACTGTGGGACTATTCCACATTCCTCTAGGAATTTAGCAAATAGCCCTGGACGTTGTTCACCTAATCCATCATATCTGCCATAGTACTCACCACCACGGTTAGATTTAATGCCTTTAATTATTTTGCTGAGTTGGTTATCAACTTCAGCTTTATAAGCCTTGAACATCTCCACTGAATGGGACTTCTCATGAATGAGATACAAGTAGCCATAAAGTGAGTAATCGTCTATGAACAAAATGAAATATTGTTGACCATTCCAAGAAGCCGTAGGGAATGGTCCATAAATATCCGTGTGAATTAGTTCTAAGACGTCCGAAGCTCTGTTGGCACCTAATCTCCTTATGTTTATTTGTTTCCTTTTAATACAATCAACACAAACCTCAAAGTCTGTGAAATCAAGGGAATTAAGAATCTCATCGAACACAAGTCTCTCAATTCTACTTTTGGAGATATGAACTAAGCACTTGTGCCATAATGAAGCGAAATTCTCATTGGTTAATTTGCATTTCATACTACGTGAATTCACATGCAAGGTTTCATTAAATGAGGCAATTTTATCAAGCAAATATAAGTTATCATAAAATGATAAAGAACCGGTACCAATAATATTTAAATTCAAAAAAAGACTAAACTGACTATTTCCAAAAGAACAAGAATAACCAAATTTGTCCAAAGCAGAAATAGAAACCTGGCTTTGATACCACTTGTTAGAAAAAGAAACCGAAAACTTCAATGGAGAAAACCTATTTTATCCAAGATCCACCATGTCAAATCATCAAGAAAAAGCGGAAGCATACATTGATCCATGGGAATGAGACGATTGCGGGTTATAGATATTCCAATCCAATACGATTTTCCTTTAGAGAAGAATCTATGTATTCTTACTGATGATGAGATGTCAGAGATAATATGAATGAATGTATCGTATGAATTGTATGAACGTATTCTTACTGATGATGGGATCGACTTATTATTCATATGGAACACCTTATATTTGTCACATATTTATTGCCACAAGTGTGCATGCAATTCGGCCAAATATTAACCTTCCTTTGTGCCGGTCAATATCCGCATGAATTGCATACACACGACCATCTTAATATTCTAAATAAATTAATCTACACAAGAGAGGTTACTTGGGTAATATATTGCTTCAATCAATCTATTTTAGAATATTATACATCCAAAAAAAATAATCAATAAACCAAAAATTTGAATTTAATTAAAAGAAAAAAAAAATTATGCTGCAGCGCCCAGGCCAGCACTGTAGCACTGGAATTCAGTGCTACAGTGCCGTTTTGCGGCTTGGGTTCCGTATTTGGGCTGGACGGGCGCGCTATAGTGTTGAAAAAGTGCACTGTAGCGCCCGTACAACTTGTAGTAGTTTTCAAAGTCCGAAATTCAAAAGTTGGGGTTGAAAATTCGCATTCCAAAGCCTAATATGCAAATTTTTAACGCCAAAATTCTTCCTTAATGTCCTTAATTTATAACAAAACATTAATATATCATCATATCATCATCAATAAGAGAAGATTCCGGAATTCACAAAATAAAAAACAAATAATATATCCTCAAAATTGAATCCAAAATTTTGGAAGAACAAAATCAAAGAATCCATAACCATAACCATTCTTAAATCCAACAAAACCAAACCTAATTTAGGAGGAAAACTTAATTCTCGATGGTTTAACATGGAGAAGGCTCTGACACCACTTGTTAGAAGAAGAAACCGAAAACTTCAATGGAGAAAACCTAATTTATCCAAGATCCACCATGTCAAATCATTGAGAGAATGAAAGCGGAAGCATACCTTGATCCATGGGAAGGAGACAATTGCAGGTTATAAATATTCCAATCTAATATGATTTTCCTTTAGAGAAGAATCTTTGTATTATTATTGATGATGGGATGTCAGAGAGAATATGAATGAATGTATTATATGAATTAGATACCATAACTGTTTAGTATAACTGCAGTAATTATACTTTTCATATTTCTATTTTGGCCCATCATAAAATTAGAAATATGAAATTAGGTCTCTACACATAATAAACCCATATCATATTTAATGCCCAATGCCCAATAAAAATTAACCTTAATTAGATCACTTTAAATGGGTTGAACTTTAAGATAGCCTATAATACACATTTAATTACATATGTAGGTCCACATGTTTAATTATTTCCAACATTGGGCACTTAAACAGAGGCTTAATTGCTTTCTATGGGCTCTTGATTTGTGCAGGCAGCAAAATGTTTAGAACACAGCAAAGACAAAATCAATGACTTAATTGTGTTGGCTTGGAAGGCTAGAGAGAGAACAGTTGGAAGCGTGTTTGGGATAAAAGTACCAGAAGATTATGATCTTGATGATTCCGATGATGCTCAGTCTTCTTCGATCCGTCCGAGATGCGCCATTTCATATCAAATGGAAGATGATGAACAAAAACAATGATGCTCTCTCTCTCTCTCTCTTCCTTCTTTTTCTGTTTTTTCTTCTTCTTCTTCTTCTTCTTCTTCTTCTTTTATACATCTGTATTATGGGTCCATGGGAGAAGGCCGAAGCGGACGCCGAAGCAAGAATTAATTTGTATCTGTATACTGCATGGAAATAAAATTGAAATGTTTCTTCTTTTGAATTTCAATATTATTTTTTGAATATTAAATAAGATTAGTTTTTTTTAATTCTAATATTAAATATTATATTAATTGTATTTAATCCAGATTTTCTTCTGGAAATTAAAATCTAAAAAAAAAAATTAAAATAAAATTCAAATTCACGACAATAATTAAATGTGGTGAGAAGATTTACTCACGACATTTTTTGGCCGTTGTGGAAGATACGTTTACAAAAAAAAAAATATATATATATATATATATATTTAAAGATTCTACCCAGAGATTTAACAACATCCTTTACGACATTTTAAAAATGTTGTTAAAAATTTTAAACTTTCCACGGCATCCCCATTCAACAACTTTTGTAGAAATGTTGTCGAACCTGATTGACGACATTTTTTAAATGTCATTGAAGATCTTTTTTGTTGTAATATATTACATGGGTGGATTCGTAAATATATTTCTATAGGGACGTATATCAATAAAAAAATTTCAAGATAAAATAATTTTTAAAAGGAGTTATGTGAGAATTTTTAATTCCAATGAGGGCAAAGTAAGGACTGTATGAAAATTTTTTAATGTCAGTGGGATAAATAAAAAAAAATTATTAAAATTTTGGAGTAAAAATAAAATAACAAAAAAAATTTAGTGGGGGTTTCCACTTGCACCACCTAAATCCGCACCTGCCAACTTTAGTTTGTAGAGTCATGTGTGGTTATGATTGATGTCTTGTGTTTCGTATGTATTATTGTTTCATATATGAAATAGTATTTTCAGTTAAAAACAAACAAACAAACAAACGAACTTGAGCATAAATAATTGAATAGAATCACGTAATATTGATGACATGGGAAATTATTTAAGGCCCTACTTGTAACATGAAAATGACGGAACCACATTCAAGACCTTTTTTATCCTACCAAAAAAAAAAAAAAAAAGAGGCTTCTAGTTCTGCTATATTTAACTTCGATCAAACCAAACATTTCTCATGTTCAAATAAAATAAAATAAAAAAGCAAAACTTTTAACTAATATTGATATCTTCCAGAAGGAATCTTAGTAAATAAGAGACAAGTGAAGTAAGTCACGAAGTTCTTCCACACCACTTCACTACTAACTTGGGTTGTTCCAAAATATGGGAAGAACCCCTTGCTGTAACGGCGAAGGGCTGAAGAAAGGCGCCTGGACGGAGGACGAGGACAAGAAGCTCGTCGATTACATCGCCGAACACGGCGAAGGCGGCTGGCGAAGTTTGCCTCAGAAAGCTGGTAATATGTGGTTTATGAAACTGCTACAAATTGTATAAGTTTGTTTTACTTCTTCATATTAATGTTTCTGTATGTTTGGATTATTGTTTTGTAAATGATTTTTTTTTGTTTTTGTTTTGTTTTGTTTAATTATGTTTTTAGGCCTTTTGAGGTGTGGGAAGAGTTGCAGGTTGAGATGGGCTAATTACTTGAAGCCGGGTATTAAGAGAGGAGAATTCAGTGTCGAGGAAGAGGAGACTTTGATTAAACTACATTCTACTTTGGGAAACAAGTGAGTAATATAGTTATGTTAAAATATTCCCTTTTTTTTCTTTTTTTCTTTTTTTCTTTTTTTCTTTTTTTGGCTTCAATTTTGTGTCTCTCTTTACTCTTTTCCGTTTTCACACTAACTTAATATGCAACTAATTTTCTAGGTGGTCTACCATAGCCAAACAATTGTCTGGACGAACAGACAATGAAATCAAGAACCACTGGAACACCCGGCTTAAGAGACTCGCCGCCGAGAGGCGTATCAAACGAAACGAGGTGACAAATTCTCCCGACGTACCGGCGGTGAACAGCAACACTAACACCAAGGCAGATAATAGTTCTGAAAAATTAAAAGAAGTTGAAAATTTCGGTGAGTCCAATGGTTCGATATTCACGTCTTGCAGGCTAGTCAACGAGGTCGCGGCCAAGCTCAGGGCGTCGGGCTTGCTTTCGTCGTTCATTTCCCGACAAGTCGGGACATCCAAGTCGCCGGTTGTTCCGCGTGCAAGTTCGGCTCGTTTACTCAACAAAATGGCGACAACTCTTGGTACATCATCACCAAAATCACATTCTTTGAGTGCGATTAAAGCAATTTTTTCCAAGTCATTAGAAGGTGGTGTTAGTAGTATAAATAATCTTCATTCTGAGAATAATGGAATTGGAAATTCCATTAATAGTCTTGTGGAAAGTACTCCTCAACCCCTCGAAAATGCAGTGCAAGTTTCAAGACAAATGACTGTCTCAGCCTCAGCAAGGCTGCTCAACAGAATGGCCTCAAAATTGGCTCTAACTCAGCATCGGCCGCATTTACTAGTCGTCGATTCGAGAACCGTTTCTAGCGAATCCCCGGATCCAGAGCGGACTAGAACCGAGTCTCTGGCGTCCGAACCGAGTCTTTTGACGCGGGATTCACCACAACTAATATTGTCCCATTCTGATGGAACTACTTCAGGCACTTGTGGTGGTGAAAAATCTTATAATTGCAATCAAGGTTTGGCGATAGAAGACAACCGAGATCTGCCATTCCTTATGGAGATTGATGATCATGATCGTGATCATGATGATCAGAAAGAAAAAGATGATCAAAATGTTATTTGTGAATATGATCAGTTGGAGATTTTCTTAAATGGGGATGACTCGGATGAAGTGATAATGACTAGTGGAAGTACTGGTCCTGTGCAGGCCAATATTGCATGCGACTTGGAGGCTGCAAATATTTGGAACGACTCTTTTTTCTTTTATGAGTTCTTTGATGCTGCAATAATTCAGTGAGATTTAATTAAAAATTAAGTTTGAGGTAAGTTATGCTTCTTCGGTTTTGTAAATTTGTAATTATTGTTGTGTTTCTTTCCATATATATATATATATATATATATTTGTGCGATGTGGCTAAAGGCATCGACAAATAATTTCTGGCATAACTCATGATGTTATAATGGTGTTCAATAAATAAAGGTTGTCAGGGCTTGAATGCTATGATATCAAAATAATAACGATAATAATAATAATAACAACAAATAAAGATTGATAGAGCTAACATTGGATGGTGATTCAGAATATTTTTCTAGAGCTCCTAGTGATGTTGTTGAAAATATATTGAACATTTGAACGGAAGGTATCTCATAATAACATCGTTCGGGTTGAATATAAAAAATATTCCTGTTCGTTCTTTAAATTTTAGTAACAGTAATAGGATTTGGACAAGAACTTTTAGGTTCAAAATTTAAGGAGGGTGTTTGAGATTACAATTTTTTTTTTTTTCGCTTAAGTTTGGGATTACATTTGAAAACAATGTATTCCATATTTTTTTGTCATTTTCCTCCAATTTTACTATTTATGTTTTAAATATTTTTAAAAAACTCAAATTTTAAAAATTTATAACTTTATATTTTAAATTAAAATAA
This sequence comes from Ficus carica, assembly GCA_009761775.1. Taxonomy (NCBI): domain Eukaryota; kingdom Viridiplantae; phylum Streptophyta; class Magnoliopsida; order Rosales; family Moraceae; genus Ficus; species Ficus carica. Next base: position 61,758 of record VYVB01000616.1, read on the forward strand.
GATGATTTTTTTTTAATTATATAAAATTAAAAAAAATAAAACAAGATCTATGTTATTAATTTTAAAAAATATATATTTTAAATTTTTATAATTTTTTATTTTAAACAGTTTAATTTTATCAAAGATATATTGATAAAACTAAAACTATCTCTAATTTTTAAAATATCTTCTTGGAACGTGACCCATATAGGTCCTAAGAGCTAGCGTTTTATCGTTTTACTATAAATGCGTAACAGAAAATGTGTTTTTGGATGAATGCAATTATGAAAAAGATGGGACCACACTGCAACAACTGTACCAGGTCTCTCTCTCTCTGTCTCTCTGTCTCTTTTTTCAACAGGCCATTGTACGCTGTGCTTCAAAATTCGTTCATCTTTCCCATAAATAATGAATGGCTTTGTAATGATTGATTTGGACTTATGCAATAATGATTGACTTGCAATTAAAAATTGGTTGGGATGTACCATATAATTAAAATCTCAACAATTAGATCTATGATGAAAGGAAATAATCTTAAATTTATCAACTGTCCGCTAAAGAACAATTCCAACCGCTCAAATATTTGTTTCAGTCATTGGCTTATTCACCAAAAAAATAAGGCTTCGTTTGGACGACCAGTCCAAACTTAAATTTTTCAACTCAATTTTTATCTTTTTCTCTAAAAGTTTTTTATTTTTTCTGAAAAAGTCAACTAAAATCACTATTGAAACTTAAAAATCTCAACTCAAACCGGTGAACCAAACGAACCCTAAATAAATAAATAAAAACGGTTGATATTAAATGCACAATGTATCAAAAAAAATATAGGGTCCGTTTGGTGAATGAGTTTGAGTTGAAAATTTTAAGTTTCAATAGTAATTTTTGTTGACTTTTCAGAAAAAACAAAAAACTTTTTCAGAAAAGACAAAAACTTTTTAAAAAAAGACAAAAACTGAAATGAAAATTTTGAGTTTTAACTCACAAACCAAATGAGCCCATATATATATATATATATTATATAGAAAAGACCTTGAGTTTGAATTACTTATTTCATTTAGTATTTGATTCAAATGCAAATTTCTATTTTAATATGCGTTTGGTTACACAATTATTCTAATTCAAACATTTTGATATTTTTTATTCATAACAATTCAACTCAAATACAAATATATCAAATTTTTACTTTTTCAAATTTGTGTTACATACGCTTTTTTTTTTTTACTTTACATTATTCAAATGAACATCAACTATTCAAATACATATTTCATTTGAAAATTAAAATTTTACAATTGAATACAAACATTCAAGTGAAACCAACATTTCAATACAAGGTGATCAAGACAAATGCTAAATAAGAAAAAAAAAAAACGGATAAAACAAATTTTTTGTTTCATTTAAAAAAAAAAAAAAAAACACCTAGCTAGCTTAGCTAGCTCCGTCGACACTAGTAGTAGTACTCTAGCTTCTTCCTTAATTTATTAATTAGGAGAAAAAATAGAAATTCCCAAACGGCTTGAAAATCCCAAATGTAGGAACCAAAGCCATACACCTCATTTTTTATTTGCTTGGAACACCGGTTAATAATCTAAATATTTCAACTCAGTTTTTATATTTTTTCTGAAAAATCAATTAATTTCTTAATTACTTTCTGAAAGATAAACCAACTTTAACATAAAAATTCTATCTTGGTATTAAATACATAAGGAATATATCGAGTAGATATGATAAGATTAATCACATGAGATATGGTAGAGTATTATTGACTTGAAGTAACTTTTTTTTTTTTTTTTTTTTTGGAAGTACTTGAAACATCTTTATTTAATTAAGAGCCTGAGCTACCTAATCTATCACTATTTGCTCATAATTTATCGTTTTAAAATAAGATATGTACAAAACTAATTATATACATATTAATGTATATCACAAGAAATTTAATAAATCAATCCAGCAACGGAGATAGAAATAATTCTTGTCAATCAAAGTTTAAAAAAAAATTTAACAAAAAACAAGTTAACTGTGTCCTAACGGTGCCTTACAAATTCATTGAATGTTAGGCTTAGAAGAAATTGATATCTGTATAATTGGAGCTATAAGATTAAATTATTTTAATTTTTTAGCGGGGGTTACGATTATACTAATACAACAAAAACATTTATGAAGGTTTTTTTTTTTTTTTTTTTCTCTTCTTTTTGATTCAGTTTGAGCTTCGTTCCTATTAAATGTTAAATTCATGCATCAAAGTAAAATTTCACTATTTAAAGGATATTGAAACGAAACTGTCAAATTATACTAGAGCAGTGCTATTTGGATCCGGATTTTTTTTGGCTCCACATAACTCCGTCCTACGTGGAGTTTCACTTCTTAGTGTTTCACTTGCAGTTTCCATCTCTCACTCTCACTCTCACTCTCACTCTCACTCTCACTAATATTTACAACAAAACTGGGAGTGTGGGACCCACTTGGCTGCAACTCTCTTTTTTGCATATTTCCATGATTGAAAAGTGGATTTCCACGTAGGACGGAGTTAAATGGGCGGAGCCAAATATCTTTACTCATTATATTATGCTTTTCTTTAATGGACTCTGGTCCGGGTTCTACATGGGGCAGACAATATCCCATTTATAAGATTTTGTAGATAAGACATGAAATAAATTTTTTTTTTTTTTTGGCTAGAACATGAAATAAAATTCATTATGAAATCCTAAAAAGACATATGAAATTTTACATATACATAATATTAGTTGATAGACATGTGCAAACAAATAAAATAATATAAAAAAACACATATAACAGTGATTGGATCATTATGTAATCGATTATATGACTGTCACATTACTGTTAAATAGGGGAATTCCAAAAAATTCTATTCATAGTGCATATTAGCTCTTTCATTATTAAGTAAAGATGTAGATTATTATTACGTATAGGTACACTGGGGCCATGTGAAAAAGCGTACGTGTATCATCTCTTAGTTCTTTCTCCGTCAAATTATTAGCAATTTACGAAAATCTCCTAGACAACTATTAAAATACTATGTCGCTGATAAATTGAGCATTTAAATTAAAAAAGTGCTCTTGAATAAAGTGTTGTATATGATGTTAAATTTATTATACGTTAAATTTTATGATAAATTTGCTAAAAGTATAACCCATAAAAAATTTAACATTTATTTTTTATTGATTGGTATTTTTACTTTTTATTTAATGTAATCATAACAATATTTTTATTTTTATTTTTTTAAATACTACTAATCTATTAACTCTTTTAAAAGGACAAAAAACACTAGAATAGTGTCTTTCATCCTTGCCTCTAAGCTCGCCACGTAATGGATACTAAGCCCGCCATGTGGTAATTTTAAATAAAAAAAATATTTTTTAAAAACTTAAAATTTTATTTTTATTCTTTTGCTTTTGCTTTTGTTTTATTTGCTTTGTTTGTCTATTCCGTTTGCGGGTTTAATGCAACTAGTTTATTCTAAGCATTCCAAAACATAATGACTTGATAAAAAATAGTATTGTATTAAAATAAGAGCATAAATAGATATTGTAATTTTTATTTTTTTTGTAACATATATAATATTGACATAGATAAATATAACATTGAAAAAAATAATTATATATTGGAGCATGTAAGATAATATCATTTTTTAATCTGCAACCGTAATTAAAAACCACCAGATTTGAGCTGCAGAGTGTGAGCATTAAGTCTATAATTGATAGAGTGAAAAAGGGAGGGTGGGGAAATTGGAGGATGGATTTTGAAGAGAAAAATGAAAATTTTAAATTGTTTAGTAGAGAGAACATTGGGACAAAAAGAAGTTATAAATACATTAGACCACTATTTTTAATCATTCCAACTTTAGAAAGAAAAATAAAAGAAAATTTTTGACAAAAATTAAATGAAAATAACTATTTTAATATGAATTCCGTTTTATTTTTTAAAGACTTAATTATAAAAATGCATTAGATTAGAACTTTTTTTTTTTCCTTTCTTTCTTTCCACAAAAACAACATGAAATAAAATCTTCTTCCTTTTCTCATTTAGGCATTTTACTTTTCATTCCGTTTTATTTTTCTTCTATATATTATTCAAACATAGTATAAGCTGACAAAATCAATCTGAATTTGCTCTCAAGAATTAACCTTGCAGAAATTACTCATATTCCACTAGCAAAAAATATGCTATTTTGGCAACATTGAAAGCTTGATCTTTCAAAGCAAAAGGATTTATTGAGTCCTTCCACTAAATTAAAGAAAGGATATCTTGAGTCCTGATTCTTTTGCCAACATTAAAAACCAAAAAAAAAAAAAAAAATGAAGAAATACAAATATAGGAAAATAGTAGGTTCATGTAAAGAACCGCGTCTATCTTTGGTACGATATTATTCGCTTAGGCCTCGTGTCTTTACGGTTTTGCTATTGGACTCACCTCAAAAGACCTCATACCATTTGGAGATGGTATATTTACTTATAAACTATCACATATATCTATTTTCTAACAATGTAAAACTGCTCAACTTACATTTTTTCTTTTAGATACTGATGACTGTCGTTGACCACTTTTTTGCGGGAAGATTAAAAAATAACGTGCATATTATGCTTACCAAATAAATAATAAAAAAAAAGCCTGCCATGTGTTGGAGAAAGGTAACATCTACATCATATCTATAATATTACATAGAAGTGGCATAAAAGTTGCATTTTTTGCACTTCAACTTTTCAATCCGATGGTTCAAACTACTCTTTCTTTCACTTATTTTAGATCTAATGGATTATAAAAATCCACTTGGCTATTCTATGTTCTCACACTTGCTCACACCTCACACTCTTATACCAATTTATTTTTGTCTTTTAACTTTTTCTATGCCTTGTACATCAACTATATATGTGCTTGCTAATAAGATCTTTTCATGCAATTATAAAATGAACCAAATGATATTGTCCCATAACTTATTATTTATCTTGTTAAGAAATATCTTCAAACCATTTTAAAGGAAAAGAAATTGGAAAATAAATAAACATAAAGAAAAAAAAAAAAAAAAGATCGTAATCCCATAAATCAGTATGAATATTGTCAAATTGCTCCTCACTCTCTATAATTAATCAACATCCAAGAGTATATGAGATCTTTATCTAAGTCATTTTATACAATATTTCACAACCTTTATATTTTTATTTTAAACAAAGCATATATTGTTGATAAATTAAATCATCATAATATCTTGAAAGATCTATCTGAATTTTTGAGAGTGTAAAAGATCTGTTTGATTTCTTTTTTCAATCTCTCTTTTTTTTTTTTTTTTTTTTCCCTATGGCTTACAAAAATGTCAAACATGAATTAATTATTATTTTACTGCAGTGACACCCTCAATGCATGTGATTCACCCAGATAAAAAACATCACTATTACCTTTCTTTTTTTTATTTTCACTATTCTTACCCTTTATAAATATGTAAAACTTTTGGGAAGAAAACGTAAAAACAAAAATAGAACAAAGAATGAGGCAAGGAATTCAACAAAAATAGAAAAAAAAGTGCACAAAAAGACAAAATAAAGGACCAAGTTTTTGAGTAGTGTCAAAAAAGTAACTCTCCTTTATAATATAGTTATAGATATATATAATGTTGCTTATCGGGCATCCCACTTTTACCGTACAAGAACAACCACACTTTGAGGTCGTTAGATGTGAAAATGAATAGTAATGATGAAAAAAAAGGTTGTATCATCTTCCGGAGTGCCGCGCCACCGGATAACATACTCATCCTATAATCCTATAAATTTATATATATGTACTAAGTAATTATGTCCAGAAGAAAGGCGATTAATGTTAAATCCGCATTTCTATACAAAGTATAGATCTCTATATATTTTTTTATTTTTCTAGACTAGAATCACATCTCTATTATAGAAGTATCCCCAAGTGGGACGAGCTATTTTTATTACCTCGTGACATCTATTTGCATCCTATGTAATTTGAAACTACATGATTGAAAATAATCAAATAATTACATACTATAATATATACTTTGTTCACTAATCCGTATAATTATATGTGGCTGTAAGAATAATATAACGATAATTGTATCTAACATCAATATAAGTTATATACTGTTTAAATTCCTTCAAAAACGTAAATGATGTCTGGATACATTTATTGATTAATCTGCACCATTTATTTGAAAAAAAAAAAAAAGTAACACATTTTTTTTTTTTTTTACAGAACAGATTTTTGTAATTGTTCTTTTCTTTAATAAAACATAGTTAGATGGACAGATGATAATGTATTGGAGAAGTGTCGATCTAATCAGAATATCAAGGTGCATTTATTAATTTCTATCACCATTATTTATATATAAAAAGATGGAGATTATACGAATACTCACATGATTAGCATCACTGCTAAAAATAAAAATAAAAAAGAAAAGAAAAGAAAAGAGAAGAAAATTCACTAGTTTTGGTGAGAATGATATTTTAGTCCACTTGAAATTAAAAATCCATGTTCCTTCCCCATAAAAAGTAAATAAAATTATAAAATGTTCTTGAACTAAACAAATTTGGGTTTAACGTAGGCTTTACCATCGTTTAAACACTAGCCATCTTCAAGTAGGCCCAAACTCCCAAAAACCTCACATTTACAAAGAAAAATGTCAATTAAAGTGTAGATCGTGATTTCAAGTTTTTGAGTGAAATTGGCAAAACTCAATAACTTGCAAATGGATAAAATTGATGATTATGAAATAAAAGTGACAATAAACTTCTAGTTCGAAAAACGAAAAGATTTCAAGATGTACAAATCAAGCCTCTTTTTGGTAGAGTCCATTATCCTTTTTAAGGTGTTTTTTTTTATTGCTTTTATTTTTTGTTATTTATTATTTGGTTTGTCTTTAAGGTTGGATTCTGAATTTTCTATTTTGTTTATTCTATTTTTTTCTTTCATTTTAATAAAATTAAGTGGGGAAGTTAGTTTCTCCTCTCAATTTATATAAAGAAATAGATATATGGTTTGGCAATTTTGTAAAAGGAATTTGAGATTTTGTCAACAATCAAGGACAATGAAATTGAATTTCTTTTCTTTCTTTTTGTTTTGTATTGTTTTTTGTTTTTTTAACTTATAAGACACACACACAAAGTTCTTAATTATAGAGAGACAGCTTTTGATGACGCTTACACTTTTGGCAATTGCGTTTTTTTTTTTAATTAAAAAAAAAACTGCATCATGATTAACTAGAATCAATATTATACTTCTTTTTTGCTAAAGAAGTTTAATATTAACTCGGACTTAATATATATTTCCGTACCTATCTACAACGACATGATCAAATTATAGATAGATTTTGTTAATCAAAGTAAAGAATGACAAAACTCTAAAACTCAAGACCCGATGAAAACCTTTCAGGCTTGTCATCCAAAAGAAACTCAACAAATATCCTAATGATACATCAAACAAGCCATTATATAAAATTCTAATTTTTTTGGCTCTCAGTTATAGTCTCCTCATCCATATAAAATCTTAGTAACAAAAATGCTGCTAGCGCACTTTAATAAGGAGCTCTCGGTATATTTAATATGATATAAAGCTATATATATATATATATCTATAAATATATATTTTTTCCCTAGTGACGGACCAATATGCCACAGATCAATTGGGACGAGTGATTTCTATTATTTCTGAGGTCTAGTTACAGCCTACGTAATTTAAAATTACAGAATGATAAAGAATACAATAATTAACATAATACCTTTTTTTTTTTTTTTTTACTTAACACTAATGCGTGTTATAAGTGATATATATAGTTTGAGAAAATAGTTTTGGTGTAGAATAAGTAAACTAAGCTGGATTTAATTGGTCGAGGGCTTGACCATTCGTTTAAAATTTAGGTATGGTTTGGCAACCTTGTAGCAAAAATTAGATTTTGTCTACACTCAAGGTCAATGAAATTGTTATTTTTTGATTTTTCATTTTTACAATAGAGACAAACAAAGCTCGTAAGTTGTAAAAAATAGTTGAGAAACAACTTTAGTGACACTTTTGACAAATGCTTAAAATATATATATATATATATATGCATTATGATTAACAAGATTCTGAAAATATATGTTCTCTGCTGAAGAGATTTTAATTGAGTGATCTAGTGAAACCAATATATATTTGTATTTATAATTGAGTTTTTAATACTATATAATAAAAGATTTGATGCACAAAGATTTGTATATACTATTTGATAACGAAGGTGAATGAATGAAAAACTTGTGATTTTTCAGATTCTAGTATATATTTTGTAAATGTTTCCTCTTTTTCTTGATCCTTATTTCCTGATTGTAAGATATTTATAACTTGCTCTTTTCAGGTTAGATAGTAAACTATTATATCTTTTACATTTTGACATCATGGAAATTTTGGTAATTCTCAAAGTCTCTCTCTTTTAACTCTCACCTAATATTATTACATTCATAAGCCTTCACAAGCGAAACCACAAATCAAAATTGCTGAACCAACTACTCAAATGCCATTAGCATCTCAACTTTCACCAAAATACATTCCTTACAACACTATTCAAAATTCTAATCCAAAACCCTATACCTCGGCAAGTGTCAATTTTGTAGGTAACAAATCCACATGGTCAAGCGATTTTCGTCCTTCAATTACATGCCAAAAACCTACCTCGGCAAGTGTTAATTTTGTAGACAATAATGCCACACACTCAAGCAATTTTCACCTTCAAACCAACCTTAAAGCTAATTCTGCATCTCCTACGCCACCACTTATTACATCCCAACATTGGCTCCTTCACATCATAATTGGTGATTATATGGCACCAATTTATCTATAACTGACACCAGATATTCACCACAAACCTACATATAGCTGCATCATATTGCAAAACAGGTTTCACGTTACTTCTTTTTTTTTTCTTTTTTTTTTTTGCTCTGGAAAGGTTTCACGTTACTTCATCATACATCTATGTCCTTAATTAACATTTTGGCCTCAAGCGTTTTCTACCGCCCTTCACCTAATTACTCTTAGAAGAATTTGTTAGAATGATAAACTTAATTAGAAAGTAAAATTAGTATAATGATCTTTATTTATATAATATATATATATATATATTTGTTTTTATAGCGCTTAGATATGAAATATAATGTCAAATCATTTGGCATTTTACAAAAATAATATTCGTTTTTCAAGAGCCAATCTTCTTCAATCATTTTCTCTTTTGAAAAGCTCAATCAATCCTCCAAAGAATTTTCGCTTTGTTGTCTTATCATTGTCTATAAGGTCCTTATGTCTCCCCATAAGCTTGAGCCAAAGTCGTGTACAAATATATATATATATATATATATTTTAAGACTAACATATTACATTCATTTAAAAAAAAAAAAAAAAAAAGAGTCAGATATTACATGCTCATGTTGTTACAATATTCACTAAAAATATTCAAATCTATAGACCGAGATCTTCATGTCTCTCGTCCTTGTACCAACCATATATATATATATATATATATATATATGAGTATTTCTATCGTCTCTTGAGTGGGAAGGTCTCTCAATTGTGTGTGATAGTAATGATTATATCTTTCAAAATTAAGGTTTTTACAATTTTTCTTCTCAAAACTCCCGTCCCTTCAATTATTCCCACAAAAAAGCAAAACCAAAACTTGGCCATTTCCCAAACGTGAGGGGTCAACTTCAGCTCTGGCATGATCAGAACTACAGCACACGTGCCAAACATGCACAGCACGTGATTAGGCCCCACCTTGAAGCACACGATGTCCTTTCCCGAATTGAGTCTTCCTAATGTATCATTGTCGGGGGAGTGTACTCGTGGTCCTATACCATTGGAATTGTGAGGACGATATATATTCCGGAAAATTTTTTAGGCCTTTCAGATTTAATTCAACGTCTACGATTGTGGGAAGGGTATTGAGGTGACTTTGTACTCTATAGCTAAGCATACTTCACGTGCAAATACATAATTGTGACAGAAAACGACATATCGATAATAATTGAGGTCATAATGCTGAAGCAGGTCATACTCTCTATGGTAAAAAAATAATTGAGGTCATAATGCTGAAGCAGGTCATACTCTCTATGGTAAAAAATAATAATAACACTAACAAGGGTTTTTTGTTTTTTTGCTTTTTTTTGGGCGCCGACCTTATACACAGTTGTTAGTTCTAGAAATTTGCCTCTTGACCTTGAAAAAGGTATAGCAAAACACCCTTATGTTTTCGGTGTCATTTTTTTTTTTTTTTTTTACCGAAAATGCTCCAAAGAGGAGTAATGCTTCCTAGTACGGGATAAAGCATGTCCTAACATGAAGTAGAATCCAACACCGAAGAGATTAGCTGACAACAGTAAAAAGATAGGAGCCTAATTCCAATACAATAGGGGTCTACCAGTGCAAGTAGGCTACACACCCTGATTGATGAGTGGGTAGGTGGGTTAGGTACACCTCTCGCCTAGTGGGAAGTAACGAGGCTATAGTCTCTTCCCCTAAATTCTCCAATGAAGAATCTTTCTAAAATAAAAATATACATATATATATATATATTTATATCTGGCCGGATAAAATGAAATTAAAAAGAGAAAGAACTGGGAGTTGGCGCCTACATAACTGGTTGCTTGCTTACCAAGCCATCCTGGCAAGCTCCTCCAGTTCTATTATTATTCTTGACTTGACTTATTATTATAAAAACTACTCACTATCAAAATGAAAGACGATCGATTATCTACCCAAGAAGATAGAGAGTACCATATATAAAGAAATATATAGGAAGACCATACAAGCGACATAAGCATTTACCTATAATATACCGGTAGAATTCACGGTAAATTTATGAATGTATACCGTGTTGGTTTAGTGGTTGAATGAAGGAAATTAGACTTCCATCCATGATATATATATATATATATATATATAGGGTGACATCTCTATAATTCGACTAAGATTCTGCTCACCAAGCACTAGATTATAGAGCCTCTCTTACAGTTGGCCCTTTCATTCTAATACTTGGAGCTCACAATATTCTTGATCCAGAATCTCTCTAAAATGGTCGACGTTGATAGCTTCATCGAAGTGCTCTCGAACAAGTCTTTCATAACCGGATTGTTATGAGGGGGCAGGTTATTGTACCGCTAATTCTGGAGACTTCTTTTACGTGGATAAATTTAATTGAAAGTTAAAGTTTTTGATTCATCATTTATAATAACTATTATTTTAATTAGAGATGCGGTCCTAAAAAAAATAGAGTAACATAGGTAGGAAATCAATTCATCCTTTATGACATTAACCCATCTCAAAATTTCGAATCAATAGATTCATTGAGGAACTCTTGGGTTGATTAAACTAATGATTTTCTCAAATTTATGTGATTTACGGTCTTTATTTCAGTTTTATATCATTTTAAAAAATTCAGTTCTATCAAAATTGAAAATTTTGAATTAACTTTGTTTTAGTTAGTATAAATTTGGGTTAACTTTACTTGAAAAGACCTCTCATGCTCTTAATTAATAATTCATATGAAAGTCACAGATCATTGTACAATTAGAAGATTATAATAAATCAATTAGAAGTGTTTTATTACATATTTTCGAAATTCAAGGAGAAAATTATGAAAATTAAAAAATTTTCGTGTAATTATAAATGTGCTACAAATTTATAGAAAACCAATATCAAAAAGAACGCCCACCCCCCCCCCCCCCCCCCCCCTCCCCCAAAAAAAAAAAAAAAAAAAAAAACGCTCTTAATTAATATTCCATGATTTCCCCCCGTGAAAAGACCTCTCATGCTCTTGATTAATAATCCATGTGAAAGTCACAGATCATCGAAAGATTAATACTACTATCAATTAGGAGCTCCGCCGGAAAGACACCTCATGCTTTTGGTGACAGCTCATTGTACAATCGAAAGATTAGTACTATTATCAACTAGGAGTGTTTTACAACATATTTTCAAAATTCATGATAAAATTATGAAAATTAATAATTTTTATTGTAAATTATAAGTGTGCGACAAATTTGTAGAAAACCAATGTAAAAAAGGCCCATACCCCCCACAAAATTAATACCACCCCCCACCCCAGCCGCCCGCTTTGATAAGGATAACTCACTATACTATTATCTTACTAAAGGTATATCATATTAATATTCGATTGTATATGCAGATTCCATAACTAACCAGGAACTACTCTATCTAAAATGAAAAAAAGATTAATTAATAACCGGATAAGATTATCTTAATTATGTTTGCATCTAAAATTTTTACTCATCCCACGCTAAGTTCCTAACTCAATTCATCAAAATCAATGAAAAAGTTACAAAAGTCTAAAGTAACATAAAACAAAAAAAATACAATCCCAAAAGGAATTTCCAAAAAAAAAAAAAAAAAAAAGAAAATCGCATAAGCAGAAACTGATACTAGAAGATTAAGTTGAAATCATATCTATGCAAATTAGTTCTTATATATACATATACCCTATTAAAATCTTTCAAGTAAAACCCAGTGGAAAAAACCTAGGAATGAAAAAAGAGTGCCTACAATAGTGTAAGTTGCTTTCTTGAAAAATAAAGGAAGCAATTTATCAGCTGTATGCAATTTGCCTTCATGGAAAATATTGTGAGAAACCTTAAATATTCAGTTTTTTGGCATATAAAGTTCAAAATTCCGACCCATCTATTCCAAATAATTTCCAAGAAACCTTCTCCTGGAACGAAAGAGCTCCACCACATAAATAGAATCACACTTCACCACCAAAGCCATGACAACAGCCAAACTCAAAAACCTTGTCTATAGCAATCACGAAACCCATAAATTCCTTTTTCAAAAGCAAATGGGACGCCAATCGCAATCGAAAAACAACTTTTCACAACCAGATTACTTTTTGGAAGCCAACGACAGCCAACATGACAACCAACCTACTTTGCTTAAAATGAATATTAATTTAGTAAACTATCAAAATTAATCTATCAGATTACTAAATTTCTCAAGTTTACTCTTAAAGTAACAAACTTGAGGCCCAAATAGAAAAATCTCATACCCAAATAGAAAAATCTCATCTTACTTAATAGTAGTTTTAATCTCAATTCTGATTTGTTAACTTTTCACAAGCAGATACAATCTATAAAAAATTGAGATTATACTAGATGTCCCTAACTTTTTTCCTTAAATTTGAACCGTTTTGTTTCTCCAAAAATTAAATGAAATTGATGTTTTGTTAAATTATAGGCAGTCAATCAACATATCAATGGCCACGGGTTATTCCAAAAAATAAAAAATAAAAAAAGTTTCATCATTTTTTAAATAAGTGTTCAATATCTGTTTATCTACTTAATTTTTACAAAATTTAACGGAATGTCCCAAAAATACATATGATTTTTATTTTTTCGAAATAAATTATTATTGGGATTGACCTCTCTCTCACATTTTAACCACCACTATCTAAACTATAAGAATATCCCGTTATTAAACCTTTTTTTTTTTTTTGAAATTAGGTTAAGTGGCCTTTTTTTGTAACCTAATCTAATAGATGACCGATTTATTATTTATTTATTTAGTAAAATGCTCGTTTTTCATTTTTCCATATTAGATTAATCGGTGATTGATTAATGGTCAGTGATTGATTAATCAAATTAATAATATTATGTGGTTAATCATTTATCTAATATTTAAGAAAATTGATAGACCATTTAAAAAAAAAAAAAACAAGACTTTTAAATAATTTAAAAAAACTTAGGTCATCTACTAAAAACTTCTTAAAAAAAAAAAAAAGCTGTTTAGTTATAAATCCCTTCTTTCTTTTTTCCCCCATTAACTCTAGCGGTATAAATTATTTTTTCTTCCTTTCTTTCTTTCTTCATCAGATCTCTCTCACTTGCTCACTGCCACCGTTGTGACTTAAGAGGAGAATCCGACAGAGAACCATGGGCAATTGGTTCCACGGCAGATGCAAGTCCAAGAGGCCCATCTCTGTATTTCTTTCTCCTTATCTACGTGTGTTTCTATGTTTCTCTCTCCTTATTTATTTTTGGTTTTTTGATTTTCTCTCCTTATCTAAGCGTGACATTTTTTTTCTCCCTTCTTATACAAGCGTGTTTTCTTGCTGCGAGGTTTCAATTCTTGATTCCCTACTATAGAATGTAGGTTCCATGACGGAATTTTCATGACCGTTTTTGAAAAACTGTGGTGGAAGATATGTCAAAGACGCAGTGCGAAAATATATTTTCAAAAACGATCGTGAAAGCGAAGATTCCAGGACCGTTTATGAAAACTATCATGGAAGTCAAAGATTACACGGCGGTTTTTTAAAAATTGATTGTGGAATCTTCACGACAATTACCACCAGCCGAGTCTAACCCTCATTTTTCCAGATCAACACTGAAGCTGCAGCAGTCAAAATCAGTTCAGAAAGCTCCGAAAACAATCTTTCCACCATTGTTGGACGTAGCCACCACCATCTACCATCTCTCTCTCTCTCTCTCTCTATACACATTTTTTGGTAAGTGATAACTAATTTCTTTTTGTTATTTTTCTCCGTATTTAGACTTATGATTTTAGCTTTGGTATATTTTAGTTTTGGTTTTGGAGATTTTTGAGTTAATTATGTAATAGTATTCATTTTGATATGCATTTTAATAGTTACTTTGACTTCTAAAACTTTGATATTTGGATTTAGGGGTTGCAAATAATGGATAGGAAATGGATGTGGCTTGATAGATTATCTAAAACACATGAAGATGGTATTGAAGAATTTTTGCCATTTGCCAAAGTTCACATGCAAGATAATAAGATTCGGTGTCCTTGTATTGAGTATGAAAATCATAGATCTGATTCTATTGATGATGCTATAGGACATTTGAGTGCATATGGGATTATTTGTTCTTACTGAAAATGATATTTACACAGTGAAGCTTTTTTCAATACTAATCATACATACATGGGTAAAGGAAAAAAGCCTATTGTTGAGGAAGATGTTGCTTATAATATATTTGATATGATAAATGATTTGGAAAAACCCTTTGTGCAACATCCGGAGTTTTTTAAGGCAAATGATGCCAAGACGCCCTTGTATGATGAGTGTACAAAATATATAAAATTGTCGGCATTGGTTAAATTATGGAACATATAAGCATCGAGAGGGTGGATAAATTCTAAGTTGAGAAATTATTGGGGTGAAGTAGAAAAACTATAAAATTTTTTGGATAAAATTAAAAGAAAAAAAATTTTAAGTTAAGATTGTAGCCTCCACTTGTCCACACCTATATTTTTACTCTTTTAGTAGCCAACTTGAAAACCAAATAGAAAAATCCCATCTTATTTAAGAGTAGTACTAGAGACATCAGCGCTAATTTCAATTTTGAGATGTTACTTTTTTATTGATAAATATGTAATATTTTGAAATTAATTATTGTGGCAATCTTTATCAAGAAAATAATGTCAACTTAAAATTGGTATAATAAGTTAGAATTATAATAGATGTAGCATTTCTCTTTACTTAAATTTGACCCATTTAGCTACTCCAAAAATTATATTTTTAGATGATGTCTTCTTGTTCTTTTCTTTGGGTGTTTTATTTTTGTTTGTTATTTCTAATAGCGGACGTGGTTTCTGCACCTTTCGCGTTGGTTATTTATCCGTCAGATCTGACTTTTGACAGTGTTTTTGTCCCACTAAAATTACTTCTATGCAGAGTTAGTAGTGACCCTTGTGCTACTGAGTCTTAGCCCTCGATTGATTGGAAAATTCCATCAATTGTCAGGGATTTGTCAAAAAGAACCTTACATGTGCTCGATTTCAGTATGCCGAGGTATATACTCATTATCAAACCTCAAGCGCATGTCTTTCCCTTTGAGTGTCATCAGATTTCACTAGTGGATCCGTTTTTATCTAAGGTTTTGTCTCATATAATATGGGATTTGTAATGTTTGGTTTTTTTTTTTTTTTTAATCTAGAGTAATGAAATTTTCCCTTTCAAAAAAAATTTTATTTATTTACTTCAAAATAACTAAAGCACACAGCTTCTTGCTCTATTTCCTCATGCTCATTCCCTTCTCTCTCTATCTCTCGTCTTTCACTCTCCCTCTCACACTCTCTCTATCCCCTTCTCTTCTCATAAATCAAGGATTTCAACCTAGATTCTTGTCAAGATCCAAAATTGGAGGTAGTGACGTGGAGGGTTTTAATTAAAAGTAATTTTGTAACTAAAGACATCGAATAAATAAAACACATATTATTCCAAAATTCACCCACATTTTTAAATGAAATTCCCTTTTTAACCTTTCTTTAGAAAACATATCAAAGTTGGGCCAGATAATGAATTGTCCTAAAATGATAAGGGATAACTAACTCTACAGCTCACAGGAATGGGAAAAGTCATTCCACATTACTCCAGTTTTTTCATAGCTTTATTTAAGAGAGAATAGGGAGTAATATTAGCGCGTTAGCGCGCCTTCTCTTTTGCGCAACTCCACCGCGGCAGTTGAGATTCAATCTCAACGAGTACTTATTAGTATGAAACGACTAATATCTATAGTCTGTTTGCCTCAGAGATTGGTAGTACAAGGACTGTATGGATTACGTGTAACCTAGGGGTTAGTCTAGAGATAGACTGTGCCCTAGTCGCGGAGCGCTATAAGGGGTTACAAAGTCACTTTCTCTCAGCCAGCGGCATGAATCACTCATTTCGGGTTAATCCCTTGGTCGAGGGCTTTGTTATCGAAAAGGTAGTGGGTTCCGTGCAATTCGAGATATGAGCGTATTGGCTATTTCATCATTTTTATTACAGAATACCATAAAGTGGCTTTTTAATCAAATCAGTGGGCATTTCGAAATACCAAGTTTTTCTCAAGAAAACAGGTTTCGAAAATCCAAGGTATCATCACACAAACAAACAAATTAGGAAATAAAACACATACATCCAAACCCAGTTCAGAGAGAGAGTATTTAACAAAGCATCTCACTTGAATATCTAAAAAATAATGTATCTACATATATATATATATATACTTTTGACCTAAAACATTTGATACGTATATATATCCTCCATTTAAAACATTTTATAAATCATTTGATTTTCTACATGATTTCAAAATCAAGAATTCATAGCAGCATTTATAAAACCGGGTTTGCGTATTGTACCTCGTTGGCAAAATAAATTTATGGATAACTTCACGTATACCGATGCTCCTTGCTTCTGTCACCAAAACCTTAAATCAAATCACACAGATATCCAAAGTATCTGACATAACCCAAAACTCAATTATACGAAACATCCAGCATAATTTGTGTGTTTAAAATAATACTGCATAAAAGCATTAAAATATTAATATTTCTCGATTTACTTGCAAACTGTGAAAATCCAGGTTCGAGTTTAAAACATTGTTATTGGAGTTTTAAATATCAAAATATGGCTGATTGGACTGAAAAAAGGTCCCTACAGGTGCTCTGCCTTTGTCCGGTTGACCGGACAAGGACATAACGTCTTGTCCTGTTCTGTGGGCGTCTGGTCGTCCGGATAGAATGTCTGGTTGACCGGACCGTCGCAAAACAGCAAGTTCCTAGTTTCGGCCCGACCTGCAAACAGCTCCAAATCCAATTTTAATAGTTTCCAGAATAGTAAATAAACAATTCCCAGAGTGTAAATTACTAGATTCAAGCTTAAATCCATCAAAATCAATCAAAATTTCATTTGAGTTTCAAGTTTTCAAAACTAATGAAAACTGAGAATTAAAACTGAAAATCAAGTTATTTAATCAAGAAATGAGTTTAAATCGAACCTGTAAAGTTATAGAGGTTTGGGTTTAAGTGTTTAAGGCTCAGGGTATTCTCGGGTTTTTCTGAAAATTTTGGTGAGTGAATAGGTGAGGGGCTCGGCAAAACAGGGGGAGAGGGAAATAGCTCAAGGGAGAGAGAGGGGGAGTGAGGGAAAGAGAGAGGTGAAGGAAATATTGAAATGAAATGGGGCTTTTTAATAGACGAATTTACCCTCCGAGGAGGGAACTTGGTGCCGGATTGAGGCTAGAGGGCCATTTTAAGCTGTACAAAATCTCAATTTGTAAAAGGCAGTTTACAGGGCTGCAGGTGTTTGGTCAACTGGATAAAAGGTTTGGTCCACTAGTCAGGGGTATTTTGGTAATATGGATAGGGGCCTCCTCGTAAGATGTGTCCTCTTGAATTGGTACGTCATACCACTGAATGATGGTATTCGGATTAGGCTGACACTTGCGAGACATAAAAACATGGAATACATTATGAACATGCGATAACTCTGGCGGTAGGGCAAGACAATAAGTAATGACTCCAACACACTGCATGACCTGAAACTATCCAATATATCTCGAACTAACTTCCCCTTGATTCCAAAATGCATGACAACCTTGCGTGGAGATACATTCAACAGAACGTAGTCGCCTTCCTTACACTCTAAGGTTTTACATCGCTGAACAGCGTAACTCTTCTGACGACTTTAAGCTATTAGCAGGTGCTCTTAGATGATAGCTAGGGATCTTCTTGTCATTATCAAGAATGTCCTCGGGTCCAGTAGAGAGTCGGTCCTCAGGTTCAAGCCAACAGACTGGTGATCGACACAGTCTCCCATAAAGTGCTTCGAACGGTGTCATCCCAATGCTAGACTGATAGCTGTCGTTCTTGTGTCGTGTCTAAAATTGCCGCCCCTAACTCAGGTCCTTCATAAAAGATGGTCCTTCACCAACATGGCATGTTTTTATTCCAAATTGTATTCTCATTTGTTGTAAAACTGTCAAATTGGTGGTTCTTGATGTCATTTTAACTTGTATAATCCTCTTTGAAACCTGCTGGAGTGGGTAAAAAATTGTAAATGACCGAGGAAATCAGTAAATATGTGTTCTAGTGGAGGCTGTAATTGTAATTTCCAAAATAGATGCGATTTAATATTATTTTT
This sequence comes from Ficus carica, assembly GCA_009761775.1. Classification (NCBI taxonomy): domain Eukaryota; kingdom Viridiplantae; phylum Streptophyta; class Magnoliopsida; order Rosales; family Moraceae; genus Ficus; species Ficus carica. Next base: position 80,659 of record VYVB01000616.1, read on the forward strand.
TTAAGTGAACATGGATATTCATGTTTTCCCATACGTAGTCATAACATATATATTTTGGAGAACGAAATTTTGATAAAACAACCATAACATTACTCATAATACTTATCAATTAAATTTTTAAGCGTAGCATAACATAACATTTTGTGCTTGATCATTCAAAATTTATATTCTTTCTTCACCATACTCCTTAATATGATTCTAAGAGATTACTATAAATTCCATGACTTTAATAGGCAACAAGCCAACTCTTATGTATTTAAAATGAGGAAGTTACTACACTAGTACAGAATGTGGATACCATGACGATTTTCAACCGTCGTGGTAACATTTCCACGACGGTTTTCGGAGACCGTCGTGGAAGTCTCTGGGCTTCCACGACGGTTATAAAAAACCATCGTGGAAGTCTCGACTTCCACAACGGTTTATAAACAACCGTCGTGGAAGTACGAGGCTTCCACGACGGTTTTAAAGAAACCGTCGTGGAAGCATCGCGTTATATTCAGACATAACCGAGTTGTCCTGTTATTTCCACATCGATACAGTAGCTGCCGTGAACCAAAATCAGATCAGATCGCTTCGACAACAGTTCCATACACCGCTGTTGGACGCCACCACCACCATCTACTGGTCGATCATTAATCTTACAAGTCATGATGACACAAACTGATATTTTTGTTGTTTTCCTCTGTATTAATTTTTCATTTATGATTTTAGATTAATTTTGTATGTTTTTGGATTGCTTTTGATACGTTAAATACTGCAAAAGGTGTTTAATTAAGTGATCACGATCAAAATGTTATTTTGGCCCGGCCCGGTTTTTTGTATTTTTGGTTTTGTTATGTTTTTTGGATTTTTTAGTTAATATATTGTTGAATTAATTAATGTGCCGGGAGTGTTTATAACTAATTAAATGCAAATGATATTCATGCATGCAATTTAAAATTATGCATACCTTGACTTCGAGAACTTTGATTTATTGATTTAGGATTTGAAAATCATGGATAGGAAATGGATGTGGTTTGATAGATTGTCTAAAGCATATGAAGATGGTGTTGAAGAATTTTTGTCATTTTCCAAAGCTTATACACAAGACGATAAGATTATGTGTCCGTGTCAAATTTGTGGTAATCATAGATCTCATTCCATTAATGATGTTAGAGGGCATTTGCGCGTTTATGGGATTATTTGTTCTTACCAAATATGGTATTTACATGGCGAAGATTTTTTTGATATTAAGTATACATTGACGAGTACTAAAGGTAAAGAGCCTATTGTTGAGGAAAACGTTGGTGATAATATGTACAATATGATAAATGATTTGAAAGAAAACTTTGTGCACCGTCCGGAGTTATTTGAGGAAATGATTAATGATGCCGAATTACCCTTATATGTCGGGTGTACAAAATATACGAAATTAGGGACATTGGTCAAATTATGGAATATGAAAGCATCGGAAGGGTGGACGAATTCTAGTTTCACGACTCTTTTAGCTTTTCTAAAAGATATTTTACCGGAGGATAACAAAGTGCCACCTAGTATGTACGAGGCGAAGAAGACGTTGAGCACGTTGGGAATGGAATACGAAAAGATACATGCTTGTCCAAATGATTGCGTCCTTTGCCGGAAAAAATATAATAATTAGATGAATGTCCGGTTTGTAATGAGTCAAGATGGAAGAAGGGCAAGATGCCCTCGAATGGTAGTAAAGGAGTGCCGGTGAAGGTGTTATGGTACATTCCACCACTTCCACATTTCTGTCGTTTATTCCGTAATGCACAGCATGCTAAGAGTTTGACATGACATCATGATAAACGTGTTGACGATGGCAAGCTTAGGCATCCGGCCGACGCACCGCAATGGAAGACCTTTGATGACAATCATCTAGATTTTAGTGCAGAACCAAGGAATTTACGTCTCGGTTTGTCGACGGATGGAATGAACCCGTATAGTAACATGAGTAGTCAGCATAGTACCTAGCCAGTCATACTTGTCAACTACAATCTCCCTCCAGACGTGTGCATGAAGCAGAAGTTCTTGATGTTGACATTATTGATCTCAGGCCCTCAACAACCGTGGAATGACATTGATGTTTACTTGGCACCATTAATCGATGACCTAAAAAGGTTGTGGGAAGATGGTTTACAAGTTAGAGATTCTTACCATCAATATACGTTCATGTGTCCCGCAATGTTGATTTGGTCAATTAATGACTTTCCTGCACTTGGCAACCCATCTGGTTATCCTGTGAAGAGTTCTATAAGTTGTCCCATTTGTATGATGGAAACATCTTCCATCCGGTTAAAAAATGGTAGGAAAACCGTTTACCTTGGTCATAGGAGGTTCTTGCCCAAAAATCATAGATATCGCAAACAGAAGAAGGCTTTTGATGGCAATACCGAAGAAAGAACCGCTCCTCGGATTTTCACTAGCGAAGATGTATTTGAGATGGTTAAAGATGTGAAGGTAGTTTTGGGAAAGAGAAAACGTAAGGATCCAGTTGTCGATGGACCTTGGAAGAAGAAGTCAATCTTCTATGAACTTCCATATTGGAAGTCACTTTACGTTCGTCATTGCTTAGATGTTATGCATATTGAGAAAAACGTTTGTGAATCGATAGTGGGCACGTTGCTTGACATTCCGAATAAGACTAAAGATGGTGAAAAGGCACGGTTGGACCTTAAAGAGATGAAGATTAGAACGAATTTGCTCCCTGAGAAAAGATCGAACGGCACTTACTTACCGCCGGCAAAGCACACATTATCTAGACACGAAAAGAGAAAGCTTTGTGAATGACTTGCGTCCGTGAAAGTGCCAAGTGGGTACTTTTTCAACTTCAAAAGGTTGGTGTCGATGAAGGATTTACGGCTCGTTGGAATGAAAACACATGATTGTCAAATCTGAATGCAACAATTATCACCTCTTGCTTTGCAGGGAGTTTTAACAAAAGATGTGAGATATTCAATTACGAAGTTATGCTTATTTTTCAATTCAATATGCTCCAAGGTAATTGATCCAATGATGCTAGATTCGCTACAATCGGAATTGGTTATGACATTGTGCATGCTTGAGAAGTATTTCCCACCAGCCTTTTTTGATATAATGATCCATCTAACGGTGCACTTAGTTCGGGAAGTTAAGTTATGTGGCCCGGTGTGTTTGAGGTGGATGTATCCTTTCGAAAGGTACATGAAGGTTTTAAAAGGATATGTGAATAACCGAAATAGGCCAGAGGGATGTATAGTGGAAAACTACATAACCGATGAAACATTTGAATTTTGCTCTGAGTATTTGTCCAACTTGGACCCAATAGGGTTGCCAACAAGCGGGCTATTTATGTCGAAAGGACTATCCGTGGGCGTTCATTCACAAGTAAATCAAGATGAATGGGAAAAAGCTTGTCAGTATGTTTTGCACAATGCTAAGAAAATGAAGCCTTTCTTTCAGGTTCATATGGCGGAATTAAGAGCTGCGAATCCAAGAAAAGGAAGAAGTAAGAAGTGGATTCAAGATGAGCACAACCGGACATTTCAGGAGTGGATAAGAAAAGATTTGCATATGAAGCTTGGCATTTCACAAGACTTAATGAAGCTATCAAGAGGTCTGTCATCGATAGTCACAAGATATACATCGTATTTTGTCAATGGCAACTCATTCTACACTCGTGAAAGAGATGGGAAGCATCCCATACAGAATAGTGGTGTCACCCTTCGGGCCGAGTCTATGCATATTTCATCCGCAAAGGACAAGAATCCGGTATATAGTTCCATGAACTACTTTGGGTTCATTGAAGATATTTGAGAACTTGATTATTGCGGCTTGCGAATAGCACTCTTTAAATGCAAGTGGGTTGACAATAATTATGTTAAGGTTGATAGTGACGGCGTGACAGTGGTGGACTTTAGGCGATTGGGATACAAATACGATCCTTTCAACATGGCGTCACAAGCGATACAAGTATTTTATACAACGGATCCCGCCAATTTAGAGTTATCTTTAGTTGTGCCAATGAAGCCAAGAATAATCCGAGATGGCCAAGAAGATATTGAAGATTGCACCGACATTCCATCATTTACAAAGGGTTTGCCACTGGTGGAGGAAATTGATGATTTTGACGATGATGTTTCACACTTACTTCGTTTGGACGTTGAGTGGACACGTGTTAAGAAGCCCAAAAAAAAGAAGAAAAAAAATTGTGCAACTTGAGTTTAGTTTCTTACGTTGTTAAAATTTAGATACGGTTTTTTAATTACGCAAATTATATTTGAAATGTATGGAAATTATTTATACATGCAAATATGTTTGAATGTATATAAGAGCAGAAGTGAATGATTGCACAACACACATGTTTGGCCGCTAAAGGGATAATATTTACAATTTTTAAAATAATTTATGTCAATTTTTCACCTACGACGACGATTTTTAGAAAAAACCGTCGTCGTATGTCAAAAACCACGACGGGTTTTCAAGAAAACCGTCGTGGTTGGGTTTTTTTATACAAAAAAATCATTCGCCGAAAAATGGACCAACCACGACGGTTTTCTTGAAAAACCGTAGTGGTTTTTCACGAATTATGTCGTGGTAGACTTTGGAGGGATAAAAAATTTCCTCTGAACCCTACCACAATGGTTTTCCTGAGAAACCATCGTGGTATTGCACATACCACGACGGTCTTTCATTAAAACCGTCGTGGTAGGTCCATAATTAGGGATTTTTTTTTTATAAAAAAAGGAGCCTTACGTACATCTATCACGACGGTTTCTTGCAAAAACCGTCGTGGTAGATATTTAGGCAGCAAGTTTTGAAATTTTTGAAAATTGTTCAACTTTTTGCCGCTTTTATTAAAACCCCAAAAGACACCATTTTTCCCAACCCATTTCATTCCGATCCTAATTCACTTTTCCACTCTCTAATACACACTCAAACTCCATACCCAATATATATCCTCCCTCCATTTCTCTCTCGCCGCTCCCTCCCTTTAAAATCTCCAAAAACTATCTCTATCTCACTCAAACTCCGACGGCATCCTCCACCACTCACATGGCCTCCTCCATTCTCCAACGGGTCCACCAACGACGCTTGTTTTCGGACTTTCTCGGTCTCTCTCGCCGCCCACAACCCATGTCTTCCCAAATTTTCTACCACTCTGCCCGTACCCACGCTCCACTAGCCTGTAAGTTGTAATGTATATTGCTTGGGTAATGCACGAATTTGTGTAATTTCTATCCAAAATGTTGAATTTGTTGATTGTGGTTATTAATTGTGGTTTTCCAAAATGATTAATTTCCGGCCGAAATGGGCAAAAGCCGTCACAAACTTTTTCGGTCCTTATTACTTGTATTTGTGATTTAGATTGATTTAAAATGGTTGGATAAGGCTCGGATTTGATAAAAAGTGTTGCTTTTGCGTGTTAATTGTTTGCATATTACATGTTTGATTAAATGCATCTTTGTGTGAGAATTAGTTTTAGATTTTGAATTAAATTGGTTGGGTAAGGCTCGAATTTGGGAATTTTCCAGATAAAAAGTGTTGATTTTGTGAGTTAAATGTTTGTATATTACATGTTCGATTAAATACCTCTTTGATTATGTCGTGTGTCATTTCCGTAGTCGCGTAAAGTTTTTATCTACATGATTGATTTACATAGATCTAATGTATGATTTCGTGGGCTTTTTATGTGTTTTGGTGCTAAGGTTTTGTAATGATTTAATGGCGATGAGGTTTTGTTTATAACGTTTTCCGGTGCTTTGTTGTTTTAGATTGATTTACAATGCCAAAAGATCACGAGGAGGATTTGTCAACCCAAACTCAAGTTGGAAAACCACGATGAACCAACTCACCAAGATTCAATGCCGACGAAGATGGAAAACGAAGAGCAACTCTCCTTAGAAGAGTGCACGTTGTTAGGATGAGGGGTGAACGATTTGAAGTTTCGTTTGACTCGAAAGAGCAACCAAAAGGCAAGGAAGGTAATGAATTACAGAGTTGGATTGGAGTGCATGCTCGAGAGCACATTCCAATTTGGATTTCTGACTTTAGAAGTGCTGATTTAGCCGAGAAAAGAACGAGTGTGGATGGAAGTTGTAACTTCATTCACCGTTGAAGATTTGTTTAAAAAAAAAGTTTTGAAGTCTTGTGGGGAGTCAGCAAAAGGTTTTAGATATGATCTTTATCAAGCTTTTGTTAGGGATCATTTTGATGAAGAAACTATGTGGCAACGACTGCGTAAAGTGGTTCAAAATTACCCAACCATCAGCCAGGATGATTGGGAAAGATTTATAGCCTATCAACGTACTGCAGAATTCAAAAGGCTATCCGAACAAGGAAGTGAGATAAGGAAAAAGAGCAAATACAGATTAACCACAGGCTGAGACGGATATAGGAAACGTGATCAAGAAATCGTACGTTAATTAATTGGAAAAAAAGCTTCAAGTCGGTTTTTTTTTGGCGTGTTTTATTTATGCTTACTAACGTTAATTACTAAATTGCAGTTCGAACAGATGGGCGCATATGTGGCCCGACATCATATTTGGCGGGACACGCGAGTCAAACCCGATGGAGAGTACAAGAATCCGTCGATTAGAATTATTGGCGAAACAATAGTAAGTCCACGGATCCTTTAACACATATAGACTAAGATTGTCTCCATTATGTTTACGAGCTCATAACATATTGCGTAATTGTTATAGGACGAATTAAGTCTACAAGAGACACAATCAAGCTTCGAATCCATGGGTACAGATGACATTTTGACTAAGTCTTTAGGCAATGCCGAGCATTCTAGTCGTATTCGTGGTCAATCAATTTGTAAAGCAGGCGCAATACTTCAATGTTGTGAATAGTTCAAGGGTCAATCCTGAAGTCTCATATATGAAACGACAGCTGGCTGCATTGGAAAGAACGGTGCAGGAACTTTGTGCGAAGCACGGTATCAACCGTGAGACGATGGCCGATGAGGCAACCGCACCTACTGTTGATCAGCACAACAGCTTCAAGGCTACTTGCACCCTCAATGAAAAAGAAGCCGACGCATCGGATCCGCAGCCCATGCCTAATGCAAGTAAGGAATGCCAGCTTTTTCTTACTAGTTCATTTAATGGATGAGATATTCTGGTTGCAATAAGCAGGGCATACATGGACTGTGTTCCAACCGACACAGTCCATAGGATTCCTTTAGGTGAGGGGAATGTGCGAATGACAATTAGTGTCCCAAAACTAAAACGTGCATTCCTTCCTAATCCGACGAACGAAGCCACATATATTGAAGAGGTTGTCAGTGGGTTTGTTGCTTGGCCAAAAACTAGTGGTGCAGGAATTTTCGGATTCCCTGCGCACCCTTCGAAAAACGACCCCAGTTTAAAAATTGGTTCATAATCTGAAAAAGTTTTCTTCACCAAAGTTGTAGCTCTCGAAAAATACTAAAACTTTTGTGTTTTGTAAAAATTCCGATTCGGCCTAGATTCGTCCCAGTTTTTGTTTGAAACTGGCTGATCCCGAAAAACTGAGTGAAAACTGGGTCTGGGGGTCAGCCACGGGTTTTGGGGTAAACGGAGTCCATTGGGGCCTTATTTTTGAAAACGGTTCACGAATCCCTCTAGGAAAAACCCTTCCGAACAACTTTCATGTTTTAAGTTTCTCCAAATTCGGCCTCTAAGGGCCTCAAATTTCACTTTTCCCGAAACTGGTCAGTTTTACCCGAAAATGGCAGTTTTCGGTTTCAAGTTCGTTTTACGTAAATTTACGTGCACACTACCTCGAACGGCTTCGGCCGTGAGCCTACGACAACCTGCAGTGCTTCTAACATAACACATGCAGTCATACATCATTCAAACACCTTCATGCAAAGCAAAACCCTTGGGTGTTCTTGCACCAAACCAGGGTTTGCAAAACGTTTGGTTTGCAACACCATACATCAATCAAACACAACCCTAAAATCCTAATTAGGGCAGAAAATTAAGTGAGCTTATGCTCATACAAATCAAGCTTGAAATACACTTAAATCTCCAAATTGAAACTCAATTTAAAAAGCTTAGAACCAATGGAGATTTACCTTAATTCACACCAAAAATCAGCCATCACTTTTGTCCCTTTTTCTCACCACCACAGTCGGCCTTCCTTGGCTAGGTGGATTCCAAATTTTCGGCCTCTCCCACATGAAAATACACATAATTTTGAATCAAACTTAATTAAAGAACTAGAGGGGTTTAGGAGAGTAGGATTACCTTAACTCCTTGAGATTAGATCTAACTTTGGATCCAAACTTTTTCTTCTAACTCTTTGCTCAAGAAAATCCGGTTTCCCCTCTATGGAATTTCTCTCAAAATTTTCGGCCACCACACCTTCCTTTCTCTTCCTTTCTTTCTAACTTTTTCTTCTAACTTTTTGCCCAAGAAAACCGACCATCACTTGGTCTTTCCTCTTGCTTGGAGTTCGGCTTCTAGTGGAAGGGAAAAGAAGAAATGGAAAGCTTAGAATGGGTTTAATTGGTTAATGAGCAAAATACTTGCTCATCAAGCCACCTAGGTGATGTGGTGTGGCCTTATTGGCTAGCCATTCCCTTAGAGAACAAGGGAAGATTTCTTTCCCTAAAGTCCAATGATGATTTGATGAGGTGTCCTCCCCCCCTTGGTGTGGTCGGCCATGAAGGGCTTGGAATCCAAGTGCTTGTTCAACAAGCCATTGCTTGCTTCACCTAGCTTATGTCACCTTGGTGACATCATCACCAAAAATTTCCTTGCCCCTCAAGGCTTCAATGACCGGCCATGAGGTGCCAAGTGGAGCCTTGTGGTGCATGGAATCTTGAATCCCTTCTAGCTTATCTCTATCTTGGTTTTTCTTACTCACCAAGTAGTTAAAAGGTAACTAAGCTTGCTCTCCAAGCCACCAAGGAGAACCGGCCCTACAAGGTGCATGAACCAAGATTTTTGCTTGTTCACCAAGCTTCTAACAAACGGCCATTCAATGAGTGTGAGCCAAAAAAAAATGGCTTGCTCACCAAACTACTTGGTTTGATTACCTTATCCTTGCTTGTGTCACCTTGCTTACCTAAGCACATTTCCTTGTTCTCCAAGGATGAAAAACCGACCATAGCATGTGGGAAGCAAAGAAAAATCTTCTCAAACTTAACTCTAGCTTAATTGCTTGTTCCAATGTAACCAAGCTAACTAAATTCGTAACCAACCATTGACCTAGTTGGAGGCTTGGTTAGGAATGTCAATAAATTCCCATTTAATCCCTTTCTTCCAAAAGGTCTTATATTGCTTAAGCCAACTATTTTCGAGTCTCGTAGTTAATTTTAACGAGAACTCAAACATATACTGATATTTAACTCAAATCATTAGTTTCATATCATCATATAAAATTAAATCTTAAATTTTCCTTGTCAAAAAGAAAATCATAGATTTATCGTAATTTCGGGTTCTTACAATTTTGTTTTGGGGTTCATGCGAGAAATAACGTTAACTGTTGATGGACTTGCCTTACTTCAAAATAAGGATTTTTATACTGAAGCTGAATTGAGTTTGGTTAGGTAAGAGTGGGCTACATATGTCATGCACTTCATACAATATTGACTCAAAACAATATTTAAATTTTGTATTGACGTTATATTAATTTTTGTACATTGTGACCTTTTATTAAATTATCAGATTTGTTATTATTTTATTCTTGGTTGTGTAAGATAACATAAGTGATTTGCCAACCGTGGGGAATTGAATGAATTGGTATTTTTTTTTTGTTTACGTTATTACCTACCACGACGGTTTTCTTGAAAAACCGTCGTGGTAGGTAGCACTACCACGAGGGTTTTCTTAAGAAACCGTCGTGGCCTATAGAAACCGTCGTGATAGGGTAGTCCAACCACGATGATTTTCATAGGCCACCGTCGTGGTAAATTTACCCTACCACAATGGTTTTCATAGGCAACCGTCATGGTAGGTCGACCTACCACGATGATTTCCTATGAAAACTGTCGTGGAAGCACGTATACCACGACGGTTGCCTATGAAAACCGTCGTGGTAGATTCGCTTCCACGACGGTTTTTTTTGTGGAGTACCGTCGTGGTATGTTGCTAAATATCCATTTTTTGGCCCTATTTTACCCATTCCACGACTGGTAAAAAACCGTCGTGGAATTTGAAAAGATTCCACGACCCTCGATTCGACGATGGTTAGAAAACCGTCGTGGAAAACTTACCACGACGGTTTTTAACCGTCGTCGAATCCGTAAACTGTAGTAGTGACAACTTTTTAGACCAAATTCATGATGTGCATCCATGTAAATTTTCTTAGTAAAGGTCAAAAGTTGAAATTTTTACATAGCATTCAAAATTTTGTAGTTGCCTCTAGTTTTGTACTTATATAATCTTAACTACATTAGGTCCTTCTACTTTTTTTTTTAAATTATATATTTTACATCATTTACGTCCTGAATGTTACTACATTTTTGTAGCTCATAATTAGTCCATTATCCGAATTTCGTATGATTTTGATGTTATATCTTCATGTTTTATACATATATACCCTTAACAAGTGGTATATATATTTGATAATTACTCACATAAGTATAGGTTTAGGGAAACAGCATGTTAATTTTGTATTTAAAATGTAACCATTTTGCATTACCATTCTAAAATTTTTTAGTGTCTTTTGGTAACCATCATTCTTATTTTTTTATGTTTTTATTTTTTGTGAAATTGCAGCTTGAGTTGGTTAATAGAAATATAGGCAATCACTCGCTTAATTGGAATTTAACATTTAAAATGTAAGTTTAAATTCTTTCATATCTATTTTAAAAATAAGCATAAAAAAAAAAAAAAGACAGGATTTCTCGCAATTAATTAATTTCGCTTTACTCTCTAGATTCATGATTGAATTGTTCTAACATTGTGTCAATGCATTAGACAAAATATCTTTCAGAGGCAACATGTAGCTTAAAGTTGACATTAAAATGGCTTTTGATACCATGAAATGGGATTTTATCATCCATGTTTTACAGGCTTGCATTCGATATTTTCTAACCAATTCCGAACTTGGATTAAGGAGATATTTAATTATGCTAAATCTCTATCTTGTAGTAGAGGGGTGTGACAGGAAGATCCCCTCTTACTATTATTTTTTTCGTTACTTTGATTTTTCTTAGCCAATAGATTTAGAGTAAAGTTGGTGAAGGAAAACGCATTCCTGCCAATTCTCACCGGGCATGGTTTTGTTTCGTTTTTAGTTCATGGTTTCATGAATTCCCTCTTTTCAATCTTATCATTTTCTCTCTCTAGTTATTTCTTAATAGAGTACAGCCATGATTGCTATATATATATATATATTTATATATATTTACATGTATTCATATATGTGAAAATTAAAAGTCCTCACCCACTAAGAACTTGTAACTGATTGCGTTCTCAATTCGAAAAATTGACATTTACCACTACGTAATATAAAATAATAATAATAGTAGTAACATTATAAAAGGAGATCAAGATGAAGGGGACACATGAAAATTAAAAAAATATATATTAGTTAATTAGCTGCAATAATGGCCGCACAAATAACAATTAACAATGATTAAAAATTAAATAACAACAATACTAATTATTAGATTTTACAGAGGAAAGAAAAAGGAAGACATAAAAAGACAAATCAACTTCTCGCTTAATATGTATGTGGACGTGTTTAACACGTCCAAGCAATTTTTAAATTAAATTATAACAGCAACACTAAAATAAGATTAAAGTCAAAGAAAAGGAAGAGCTAAAAGACAACAATCAACATCACGCTTTAAAATTTTATATATGTACGTGGACATATTTAACACGACGCCCAAACAATTTTTGCTTTTGCTTTTCTTTGTGTGTTTTTTTATTATTTATTATTAAAAAAAATTCTTTAGATTATCAGTGATGTTGAACATCACAAATAATAAAGAATGAGATTCGCAATTGATGCTCTCTAGTATTATTCTATTTTTTTGTTACTACTTTTTTGATCTATATACTAATAATTAGTAAAAGTATGAATTTGTATAGATAAAATTAAAACTTTAAAATTATAATAAAATCAATAATAATTTTTTTTTTGAATTTGGAGATAGGGGATTTGAACTCTACACTTTTGAATAAAGTGCAATCATATAGTACTACCACTAGACTATATCTGCAACCACAATATTTTAATCTTCTAATAAGTAGGAAAAAGCCTCTTCTAATATATATATATATATATATATATAAATATATATTAGCACATTGCATCCTAAACTTTATAGAAGGCGAGACTAACTCATTTATATAGTTGTACATGCTACAACTTTTTAGACCAAATCTGTGATGTGGATCCATGCATGTAAATTTTCTATTGATGATGCTAAGAATTGAAATTTCATAAAATTTGAATGTCTTTTTGTTGTTGCCAATGTTTTAATACTTATATGGTCTTTTCTATTTAGTTTTTTTTTTAATTTATTTTTACAAGTCTTCAGCGTACGTTACTACATTTTTATAGCACATTAGTCCCTTTTTAATTTCTATATTTCGACTAATTTTGCCGTTATGTCTTCACGTGCTGTACAAATACACCCATATAGAGCATGGTGCATTCAGAAAACTTAAAACAAAATAATTATTTTTTTGTAAAAGGTTATAGAGAACAGTTCACATAAAGCCTTTTTGTCTTTGCTGTAAGCTAAGAGTGTACATGCAAAGTACATGATAACTTAATGGCAAAATTGGAAGAAGAAGAAAAAAATGAATGATGTGCTACAAAATAGTGAGGGCTTAAGTAAGACAAAAAGAAGCACATGGTTGATAAGTGCAACACAAGTATAAGTTTAGGGATCGATGACGCAAATAAACTTAAAATTAGGAGATTGGGAAGATAAAAACCAAAACCAGCTCCCCCTGCTCCTCAACAAGCAATAGTAAGATTCCAAACACAATCTATTATTTCAAAGCACAATAAAAAAAATCTTGACTCAGAAAAAAGAAGATAGTTATATATATTTAAAATAAAAACTCTTTCGTATCATCGTTCTATAATTTTTTAGTAGAATCATTTCATATCATCATTCTAATTTTTTTTTATTATGATATTTAAGGATTTTTCTTAATACATGGTGGAGACATGAATCAGTAGTGTCTCAACACATCTCGAGTAGGTTGGTCTTGTTTTAGCACCTTCATCATTGTGAAATTGTGGCATGAAATTGTGACAAACGAAGATATCACCACGAGGCCATGTTCATAAAAGTTAGCAATCCATCAGAGATGCATGATCTCTAGCTTTTAATCATACCCAAAAGATGGCAAGTTAGAGAAAAAAAAAAATATTTTAGAAAAGTTTATTAATAGCACTTTACCTCCTAAACTGCATAGGGTCTTTTGATAAAATGCCTCTTATAAGAAAATCTTTGCTCATTGCCTCTAGCTACACTTATTGACATCAAATGGACTAACTCTATCATTTGTAGTTTGTACATGAGCCACAACTTTTTAGACCAAATTCATGATGTGCATCCATTTAAATTTTCTTAGTAAAGGTCAAAAATTGAATATTTTATGAAATATTCGAAATTTCGCAGTTGCCACAAGTATTGTACTTATAATTTCTTCACTATATTTAGGTCCTGGCTTTTTTTTTTTTTTTTTTTTAACGCATTTAAATCCTCAATGTTACTACATTTTTGTAGCACATGATTAGTCCAATTTCAAAATCTCGTATTATTTTAACGTCGTGTCATCATGTTCTATATACATACACCCTTGACAAGTGGTATATTCAATAATTACTAACACAAGTATGGATTTAGGGACATAGCAATTAACACAATCTTGTCTTAGACACAACATGATAATTTTATATTTACAATGTATTCTTTTCATATCACCATCCTAAAAATTTTTAATATTTTTTTTTTTGCTACTAACATCATTCTAAAAATTTTTTAATGTGAAATTTTTGCTTGAGTTTGTTAATGAAAATATAGGCAATCAGTCTCTTAAATAGAATTTAACATTTAAAATTTAGGTTTAAATTCTCTCGTATCTATATTTAGAATAAATATTAAAAACTCATATTAATTTGGCTTTACTTTCTGTAGGGTTGATACATGATTGAATGGTTCTTGAATTGAAATTGGTGTCAATGAATTGGACAAAATACCTTTCAGACGCAACATGTAGCTTAAAGTTGACATTAAAATGGCTTTTTGATATCACGAAATAAGATTTAATTATTATTCGTTATTAACAAGGATTTGGATTCCCAAACCAATCCGAGCTTGGATTTATAGGAGATATTTAGGGTTCATTTGGGAGAAATTTGGGGACGGTATTTTGAAAGTTAGAAATGATTGAGTTTTAAAAATGTGCGCTTGATAAAAATGAACTATTTGAAGTGAAAATGTGTAAAAACTTAAAATGTATTAAAAAAAAAAAACAAAATATATCAGAATGGATCTTGTTTCATACCTCGCGAAATTCTATTCGATTAAAAAATCATCTCATTTGGACTTAAAATAACATAGTTATAACTTTTAAAGCTTGAGTTTACATTAAACATTTAGAAATGTAAATAGTAAAGTTTTGAGTTGAAAAAAATAAAAAAAATAAAAAATAAAAAACATTTGAAGATGTGTTTAGTGATGTTCCCCCGACACCCCCTTAATTATGCTAAATCTCTATCTTGATTAATGGGCACTAAAGGGATTCTTCACTATAGTAGAGGGGTGTGACTGGGAGATCCTCTTACTATTCTTTTTTTTTTTTTTTTTTTTTTGGCATTATTGTGGATTTTCTTAGCCAAAGATTCAGAGGAAAGTTGATGAAGGAAAATGCATTCCGTACTGGTGGTTTTGTTTCGTGTTTAGATCATGGTTTTGGATGTTTATTTTTGCCCTATTAGTTTTCATGGCTGGCTTTTTATTTTTCCCTTTCTTTTGTTTTAGAAGATATGTATTTAATTTTTCTTTTCTAGTTAATATATTGAACGGAGAATGAAGGATATAAATTTTAGTAGGTGCTAATTTTATTGGGATGTAAACGTTCGTTTCAATTACTATATTGCTTAATAAAAAGATTAATTGTCCAAATTTAAGCATATCAAAAATAAAAACAAAAAACAAAAACATAATATATAGTTATAATCTTGAAAAGAAAACTTTTACTGTTGGTACTATTTTTTTCACTACCGATAGGAATTGTATATTTCATCTGTTAGATTAATAAATTAATGGTCTGATATATGAGTTTGCACGATATAAATTAACGTATGCAACATAACGTTTATTCAAATCGTACTTCAAATCATTCGAAAAATAATCTAGTAGTTAAAATAATTGTTTCTATCGATAGTGATAAAATTACAAATAGGGGTCCTTAACATGGAAATTCCCTTCAAGAAAATGAAATAAGTAAAGAAATAAAAGAAAGACAGCAGCAAACATGCTTCAAGTCCCTCCCTCCACCATGTTCAAAAAAATAAGTTTAGCTGCTTCCTTGGTAGTAACATAAGAACCTGCAATTTTCTACAGAGAGTGGGGAAGAAAAGAAGGAAAATAAGAAATTAATCATCACAAAAATTAAATCAATCAAACCAAGTATACATGTAAAAGGTTAAAAAAAATTTAAAAAAATTGGTTGAATCAATTTCTTGATGTGCATTCACCTAGTCCATATTATCGTTCTAGTCCATATTATCGTTGACGTTGATCATAAATTCACAGACTTAGTTAATTTTAAGAACATATTAATGTCTCCTTCATTTTAGGATATCATAAAAAACACATTTAAGAATGCAACTCTATGTATTGAATATAATTCTTTTAAAATATAAATAGTTGAAACAAGAATCAACGTGTATCAAAACATTTCAACTAGATCAGCATTTATTACACATTTTAATCATCTATTCATCTTTTCTGAATTTCACACACATAAATGATAACGGTATTTCTACATTTATTGATAAGTGTCTTATAACTTTTTACATTTTTTTTTAGATAGAAGTGATTTTATTCCTTGTTGAATTCCCTCTTTTGAAGCTATCCTTTTCTCTCTATAGTTTTTTCTTATTTGAGTACGGCCAGTGATTGCTATATATACACATTAACAGTTATATAAATGTGAAAATAAAATGTCTTTCACCCACTAAGAACTTGTAACTGATTGGCTCTCAATTCGAAAAGTAGATCAAGACAAAGGGGACGCATGAAAAATAAGAAAATATTAGTTTATTAGCCGCATTAATAAAAGTGAAAAAGAAAAAAAAAAAGTTAAAGAACTGCCGACTGAACGGAGGAAAGAAAAAAGAGTTAAAAAACAAATCAAGTTCTCACTTTTAAACTTTTAGCCAAAATAATAATAATAATAATAATAATAATAATAATAAAATAAAACAAACAAACAAACTTCTCACTTTTTTTTTAGCAAAAAAAAAAAACTTCTCACTTTTAAACTATACTAGTTAAAATCATGAAAGTATATATATATATATATATATATATATATTAAAATTATTGAATATCTATTTTAAAAATATAAATGTCAAAGTTTTTAACGATGTTTTTTTATTAAAAAAAAGACATTTAAATAAGTTATTAAAACCTCGTTTGGCATTTCATTTTAACTTCAATTAAACTGTATTTTTCGTCTCAATTTTTATCTTTTTTAAAAGTCAATAAAATTTATAACTAGTGTTTTAAAAAATCAACCAACTTCAATTTAAAATTTTCATCTCCAACATACAGACTAAATGCAAACTTAAAAAAAAAAAAGAGAGAGAGAGATATCAAGAAAAGTTGAAAAAAAAAAAAAAGAAAAAAGAAAAAAGAAAAGCATCATTACAAAAAGACAAAATAACTTAACCAAATTTTTAAATAATATTTAAGTTATGTAATTATAGATATATATATATATATATATATACATACATATATGTGTGTGGATATGTTTAACATGCCCAAACAAATTTTAAATTAAATTACAACAACAACAATAAATAAATAAAAAAAGATTGAAGTCAGAGTAAAAGAAGAGCTAAAAGACAAATCAACCTCTCACTTTTATTTATTATTATTAATTTTTTCTTCTTCTACATATATGAGTGAACATGTTTAGCACGCCCAAACAATTTTTACTTTTGCATAAATATTTTTGGAGGATTCAATGGTAGAGTACACTTTTATCTATTGATGGGGTAAATATTTGTAAACCGTTGTATCAGAAATAAATGGTTGCAAATTATATTGTCCATGAAAACTAACGTCCCGTTTAGAGACACTTTTTCATATGGTGAAACACCGTCTTCTTTGCAAATGGTGTTTGGAGGGACTTTTGAAAACTTTTGGATTTCCAAAAGTCTTTTCCAAATATTTATTATTTCACAATTTTTTTTATATAAAAATAAACAAAACATGCATTTCAAAACATTACATTTTCTAATTATTTCTCGACTAAACACAAAGATCCAAAACTACAAAATAACTCTCTCCAAAAGTTTTTATCCCAAACTCAAATTTTTAAAATTTATCTCAACTCCAAAAGTCTCAACCTCCAAAATACCGTCTAAAGACGTGTCCTCAAACGGGGCCAAATAGAGACTAGCACATTTGATCACTCTTTTCTTTTTCAAATTTTTTTTGGATTAATTACTTTTAAAAATTTTCCAATTGAAAAAACGATTATCAGCCTATTTTATATTTTAAAACGATTATAAAGATATTTTGAAAAAATAATATGTATATAGTGATTTTGGTTGACTTTTTCAAAAAAGACAAAAAAAATTGTGGAAAAAGATAAAAATTGAGTTGATGGTGATGAGTTTAAACTCATCACCCAAACCCCCTTATATGTTAAAAGCGATTAAGAAAAAAAAAAAAAAAAACCACAATTCTCCAAACAGCCACCGATAGCTCCACAACACCCACACACCGCTGCCGGAACCTCGGCTGCCCCAAGTAGTCGCCGTCGTCGGATCTTTGGCTTCCCCACGACCTCGTCGGCTTTGTCGGATCTCTATCCTATCCGAGCCTCTTGCTTCTTGGATATTCGGCCTCTCCACGACCTCGTTGGCGTCGTAGCCGGAAACCTCGCCGGCAACTCCTGGTCCTCCTCCTCTGATGGCTATGTGACCGTATGCGAGCTCTGGAGACTGGATCTCTCCTCTTCTTGGTGGTCAACAAAATAAAAATTGGTGGTTGTTGGTTTCTTAAAAACGACGTCTTAGTTCGTCTTAAAGGTCATAAGAGTGCAGCTAATGCTTGACAATTTGTGCGTCCAAACCCATTAACAGCCCAAGAGTAGGGCCACCCAAATCCAACTAACACCAACTGTAGGATCTTACTCCATGGAACTGTTCCGCATTGTATAACTCTAGATTATCAGTGATGTTAGCATTACAATTAATAGAAAGTAGATTCCAACTCACTCTTTATTAATATGTAATGTTTTGCATCATTAATGTTCATAAAATTGTTCTACTTTTTAGGCAGCATATCAAAAAGGAAAATGAAATGCAAAAGTTTGTTTGTTTGTTTTTGTTTTGTTACTATTGTTTTGATCTATGTATAAATATTTTCAAAAGAGCTTAGTAATAATTAATAAAAGTGTCAATTCGGATAGATAAAATTAAAACTCTAAAATTTAAATAAAATCGATATGTGAATCTTCTAGTAAGTAATAATAGACTCATTTAGTTAATTGATAAGATTAAAACTTCAAAATTTCAAAGTTTTCTTAGAGGGAGAATTGTTTCGGAGAAATTACTTAAATACTCACGGAATCTTTTTTTATTTTTATTTTTTAAATTTAGACTCAAAAACTCAAAAACAGATTGCGACAAAGAAAGACCAAAGAAACGAATTAAGGTACTTCCATCAAGAATAAATAAACAATTAATTAACTAATTAGAGGAATTACACAAAGATAAGTTGCAACTAAGATCATAATAGGTTTTTAATTAGGAAAAATTTCACTTTTAGCACCTGTAGGGAAAAGATTATTAAAATCAGCATCACTTTTTCATCCCTTCAGTTCTAGCACCGCCACGTCATCAAAACCCATGATCTGTGGGGCCAAGCCGCAATTAATGTATGTCAAATTACGGGTTTGTCCTTGTCTCCCTCGTATGCCCCAGAAAACTGAAACATGACTTTTCTAATTTTTTATTATTTTTTTGGACGAGAGGTCATAACTGTTATGACCACACGGTCATAACAGGAATGACCTTCCCTTGAAAATGGCCTGAAACATGACTTTTCTAATTTTTTATTATTTTTTTTAGAGAGGTCATAACTGTTATGACCACACGGTCATAACAGGAATGACCTTCCCTTGAAAATGGCCTGAAACATGACTTTTCTAATTTTTTATTATTTTTTTAGAGGTCATAACTGTTATGACCACACGGTCATAACAGGAATGACCTTCCCTTGAAAATGGCATGAAACATGGCTTTTCTAATTTTTTATTATTTTTTTTAGAGAGGTCATAACTGTTATGACCACACGGTCATAACAGGAATGACCTTCCCTTGAAAATGGCCTGAAACATGACTTTTCTAATTTTTTATTATTTTTTTTAGAGAGGTCATAACTGTTATGACCACACGGTCATAACAGGAATGACCTTCCCTTGAAAATGGCCTGAAACATGGCTTTTCTAATTTTTTATTATTTTTTTTAGAGAGGTCATAACTGTTATGACCACACGGTCATAACAGGAATGACCTTCCCTTGAAAATGGCATGAAACGTGACTTTTCTAATTTTTTATTATTTTTTTAGAGAGGTCATAACTGTTATGACCACACGGTCATAACAGGAATGACCTTCCCTTGAAAATGGCCTGAAACATGACTTTTCTAATTTTTTATTATTTTTTTTAGAGAGGTCATAACTGTTATGACCACACGGTCATAACAGGAATGACCTTCCCTTGAAAATGGCCTGAAACATGGCTTTTCTAATTTTTTATTATTTTTTTTAGAGAGGTCATAACTGTTATGACCACACGGTCATAACAGGAATGACCTTCCCTTGAAAATGGCCTGAAACATGACTTTTCTAATTTTTTATTATTTTTTTGGACGAGAGGTCATAACTGTTATGACCACACGGTCATAACAGGAATGACCTTCCCTTGAAAATGGCCTGAAACATGACTTTTCTAATTTTTTATTATTTTTTTAGAGGTCATAACTGTTATGACCACACGGTCATAACATGAATGACCTTCCCTTGAAAATGGCCTGAAACATGACTTTTGTAATATTTTATTATTTTTTTTAGAGAGGTCATAACTGTTATGACCACATGGTCATAACAGGAATGACCTTCCCTTGAAAATGGCCTGAAACATGACTTTTCTAATTTTTTATTATTTTTTTTAGAGAGGTCATAACTGTTATGACCACACGGTCATAACAGGAATGACATTCCCTTGAAAATGGCCTGAAACATGACTTTTCTAATTTTTTATTATTTTTTTTAGAGAGGTCATAACTGTTATGACCACGCGGTCATAACAGGAATGACCTTCCCTTGAAAATGGCCTGAAACATGACTTTTCTAATTTTTTATTATTTTTTTGGACGAGAGGTCATAACTGTTATGACCACACGGTCATAACAGGAATGACCTTCCCTTGAAAATGGCCTGAAACATGACTTTTCTAATTTTTTATTATTTTTTTAGAGGTCATAACTGTTATGACCACACGGTCATAACAGGAATGACCTTCCCTTGAAAATGGCATGAAACATGACTTTTCTAATTTTTTATTATTTTTTTTAGAGAGGTCATAACTGTTATGACCACACGGTCATAACAGGAATGACCTTCCCTTGAAAATGGCCTGAAACATGACTTTTCTAATTTTTTATTATTTTTTTTAGAGAGGTCATAACTGTTATGACCACACGGTCATAACAGGAATGACCTTCCCTTGAAAATGGCCTGAAACATGGCTTTTCTAATTTTTTATTATTTTTTTTAGAGAGATCATAACTGTTATGACCACACAGTCATAACAGGAATGACCTTCCCTTGAAAATGGCCTGAAACATGACTTTTCTAATTTTTTATTATTTTTTTGGACGAGAGGTCATAACTGTTATGACCACACGGTCATAACAGGAATGACCTTCCCTTGAAAATGGCCTGAAACATGACTTTTCTAATTTTTTATTATTTTTTTAGAGGTCATAACTGTTATGACCACACGGTCATAACAGGAATGACCTTCCCTTGAAAATGGCCTGAAACATGACTTTTCTAATATTTTATTATTTTTTTTAGAGAGGTCATAACTGTTATGACCACATGGTCATAACAGGATTGACCTTCCCTTGAAAATGGCCTGAAACATGACTTTTCCAATTTTTTATTATTTTTTTTAGAGAGGTCATAACTGTTATGACCACACGGTCATAACAGGAATGACCTTCCCTTGAAAATGGCCTGAAACATGACTTTTCTAATTTTTTATTATTTTTTTGGACGAAAGGTCATAACTGTTATGACCACACGGTCATAACAGGAATGACCTTCCCTTGAAAATGGCCTGAAACATAACTTTTCTACCCGGTCATAACCCTTATGACCACACTGTTATGACTACCCGGTCATAACCATTATGACCACCCGGTCATAACTGTTATGACCTGTACTAAAAAATGACCAAAAATGTTAGATTTAAAAAAAAAAAAATTTAACATAGGTCATAATAAGAATGACCTTTACTCAAAAATGGCTAGAAATGTTAGATTTAAAAAAAAAAAAAAAAAAAAACTTTCGATGAAAGTTTCTCTCTCTAAATGAAAGTTTCGATGGTCATAAAAAAAAAAAAAAAAAACTTTCGATGGTCATAACAGGAATGACCTTTATTGAAAAATGGCTAAAAATGTTAGATTTAAAATAAATAAAAAACTTTCGATGGAAGTTTCTCTCTAAATGGAAGTTTCTCTCTAATATATGAAGATTTGGGTTTCAAAATGGGTGGGGGGCTAGGCGAAAAAGTGAAAAAAAAATAAGATTCCGGTGGGTGGTAACTCTTTCTCTCTCTAGATTTCAGTTTTCTCTCTCTAAAACACTGTAGATGTTGGTCTGTGCATAAAAATTTTTTGAGCCATGCGAGGGAGAGAGATATTTGAGCTGAAGGAGATGAGGGTAAACCCGTAATTTGACATACATTAAATGCTGTTGGGCCCCACATTAAGTGCTAGTAATGAAGGGAAAAAAAAGTAATGCTATTTTTAATAATAAAATTTTTACAGGTGCTAAAAATGAAATTAACTCTTTTAATTATTACAATTCACATTATAAAGACATAGTGGCTTGATATTTAAGAATAGTATACTTTTGGTGTTGCTGGAGAGATAATTAATTTCCAATGAATCAGAATTAATCAACAGTCAATATGATAATCTCTAGTGACATGAGTTAAATAATTGTTTTGGATTAATTAGGGTGAAATTGGGTGCTATGTTGTTTTAATTATTTAATTGTTTCATCTTTATTTATTTGCGTACATTTTCGTTTTTTTAACATTTAACATTCAAAATTTTTTATTTCCATTTATTTAGATAATAATATATTAATAATTTTGATAATTAATCATGAGATCCACACTTTTATCAATCATTTATTACTTGTTCCACGTATACTTGCGTGTTTTAAAATTAAACGCAACACTTAATATTACACTAAAAGTGAATATATATAATGAGTATATGTACATTGGTGCACAACAAGTTATTTTTCTCATTAAGATGATACGAAGAATAATAAGTCTTTTTTGATTGAAGAAGAATAATAAGCGCTTTTTTTTTTTTTTTTTTTTTTTTTTTTTTTTATATAATTTTGGTAGAAGAGGAATAATGTCTTATCAAAAGACATATTTAGCGATTAAGTCACACTGATGCTCCTAGTATTAATGTAGAGGGAGAGAGAAAAGCCCCTTGTTATTATTATTATTATTGTTTCTTTCCCCTATTTTCATATCGGTTTTCCAAAAAATAAATTAAAAAATAAATTATTGATATGTATTCTTTTCATATTGCCCACGATTCACAGACTCAAATCCTCTGTCAAGAGATGCTGTCCCAAAACCCTGTCCAACCCAATGCAACGTGCACACGTCATAATAATGAGCTTTATAGATTTAACGTATGTTAGTATAACAAGTTATTACAAAGTTTCTTCAAGACATTCAGAGTTACCCACCACGACTCGTTTGCTCCGCCCGTCTCTTCTCCGATAGTATCTCCGGCGAGCTCTTCGCCAGTTCCTCCTCCCATGGCTGGTCCTCACTCCTTCCAAGTTAATACAAAGCTTTTTTTTTTTTTTTCTAAAGTCTGTTTTGAATTCGAAAAAAAAAAAAAAAAAAAGAAAAAGAAAAAGGGAAAGCTTGACGAGGAAGATGAAAAGTACTGAAGGTAGTAGTTGGACAGAAGGGAGAGTAATCAAAGCACGTTTAATGGGGATTTACATCTCCTATCCAATTTTAGTGTCTTAAATAATGTCCAATATGGTACGAGATTAAAACTTTATGGATGTAATGAGCAATTTACCCTATTTCACTACCACCACTTTACAGAAGTTACTAAGAAGCAACACTAATTATTCATGGGGTATCTCTACTCTCTAAAGTTGAAAAAAAATGCCACAATATTGAAATACAATGAGCAATTTGCCCTATTTCACTACCACCACTTTACAAAAGTTACTAAGAAGCAACACTAATTATTCACGGGGTCTCTATTCTCTAAAGTTGAAGCAAAATGCCACAAATTGAAATACAATATATTGTCA